>CAAKHB010007042.1:13727-32347 GCA_901007665.1 Aeoliscus strigatus
GCTGTGAATCTATGAACTTTCAAAGCTGGAAACTTTCCATGGGAATTCATAGGAATGAACCGGAATAAACATGGAATTTACTAAAGTGAACTTCTAGTTGTTAAAATCTATCTGAGCGTCATGTTGACTGACAGCAGCAGATCCGGTCACGTCCACCTGAGAACATGATGCTGTTCCTCCATCACATGAGGCCACGCCCCCCTACCTGACCTGTGCTTCCTCCACACCTCTTGGTCAACCCTAGCTGTAGCACTCACATATTCTTGGCTGAAATATCCAACTTTTAACAATTGAGATGTAAAGAATGTTGAATTGGTGAATGAACCCAAACATGTCTATGGGACACGTGTGATCTGACAGACAGATTGCTTTCCTCCATCCAGCCAAGCGGTGAGGGTGACATGAAGATTCATGAATCAAGAATCATCAAAAAAAATCTTCCTGAATTACTCGACACACGCTCTGAAGTCTGGACACGGGAGGACACAGAGCTACAGTTGAGGGCAGAATTCTCAGGGGAAGAAGTGATAAGATCACTAACTTGGTCTCCATCAGCTGGGCGTTCTCCAACATCAGATGTTCAACTTCTCGACCCATACCTGAAAATAATACATGACAACACTCATCATATGAGTAAACGTACCCTCATATGAATGAAGACGCACTTCCTTCACACACGTGTATCTTCTCATCAGTCTTACCTAAAAAGTTGTAGTCTGACATTCATGCAAAAGGTGAAAAGCAGGTGAACTGGGTGACAGATGAATGACATTTCTAGTCTCACTCTACAGGACCAACATTCTAATCTACTGCAGTCAAACACTGAAGCTGAGTACACACCAGAGAACTCATCTGGACAGACGACAGAGCCCGACAGCCCAAGAACAGAGAGGTCAGGAAACACCACAGAGGATCAGATGTTGGTACAAACGGATAGCGACCAGCGTGTGTGTGTGTGTGTGTGTGTGTGCGTGAGGCTTCCTACCCAGCAGGTCTGCCCCTTCATCCACGTCTCCGATCAGGTCGTTTCCTGCAGACGACAGCTCTTCGAACAGAGAATCTGTGTTACGGTCAAACGCCAGATTCTCTATGCCGCCTTTAGTTGGTGTGCTGAACATGTGAGGAGTATGAGAGAAGATCAGAGGTGCAGTCACATGACTTCTCTCAGCTCAGATACTTTTCAACAGAAGATTGGTTTAGTTTGGATTTTCCATCATCAATACACTCAGTACGACTGACGTTCTTCTTCATCTTCCCATTCATTGCAGCAGGCTGGTCACCATTTTGGAGCTGGGGCATGTGCAAATGTCAACTGTTTTCATTGTTGCTGATGCTCATGAAGAAAGTGATAAGATCAATGCAGTGCATGATTCTGATTGGTTATTTCCAAATGGTTCTCTTATTCCAACATAACTCCACAACAATTGATAAACTTTTAGTTGACAGTAGACAGACATCAGAAAAAAAATAAAATAATAAACAATAACAACAATGACGATTGAAAACAATCCATTCATAGAACAAATCAAAGCTGTTCCAGGAGGCATCAATCAGGTAGTTGAGGTCTGTACCTGGTTCCTCTGCAGCCGTCCAGGTCCATGTCCAGTTCGGGGGTGGACTCAATGATGGCCTGCACCTCAGACTTCTGCAGATCGTCTGCTTCATCTACGACCACCAACACTGAGTGTAAGGGGCAGTACAACGTAAACATGGTGGTCGGCGTGTTCACTCACCTGTTGCAGGGTCGTGACCTTCGTGTCCCGGCTGACCTTCCTGCACAGCTGAGATGTTCTTGCTGTTCTCCGGTTTGCCACTGCTGCAGTCCAGGTTCTTGTCGAACCCATCGGACCCGTCCTCTCCCAGCAGGGGTTTGTCTGTGGTTTCCATAGCAACGACAGCAGACAGGGCTGTGCCAGAGGCAGAGCCGCCCACAGCGGACAGCGGCGTGGACGACTGTGAGGTGTCAGCCTCAGAGGATTTGGACCTTCCCTCTCTCACACCTCCACTTTTTGACACAGTGCTGGATTTGGAGCTGCTGCGGTTCACCCTGGACATTTCATCCTTCAGATTCAAGAGGCAAAGAAAGACACAACAATGAAATTTCTGAACTTATCTTGAAGTTACCTTTTCATGTGAAAAACAAACATGGTGTCAAGGCACAAATATTAAGATCAAGAGGTTCATGACATATGATGCGATGGAAAGTTCCGTCGACTCACTCCCGTCCAAACCTTGAATATCAAGCCGTTACTTTATGACTGAGAGCTGTCAATCATTTCATGCATGCCTGTCAAGACTTGGAAACAAATAAAACAATCAAGCATACGATGTTTAACACCTCAAACATGCAGCTCAACCAACACAAACTCCAGCAGAACGACGTGTGGCCAGGACTCAAACGTGTTCACGTCAGAACAGATCCCTCACACACAGTCAGTCAGTGTCAAGGTTAGTCTGCAGTGCTCAAGGTCTACCTGGTCCTCATCAGCCTTCTCCTGCAAACCTTCCTCGCACACTGGAGACAGGAGATCCTCACACTGAGGAATGTCAAAGGCTCTATTTTCATCTTCAAACAACATGATGAGCAGTTCACACCAAACCAGACGTATTCATGGTGCCACTAATCTGCCATCTGACAAGAGGATTGGGGCCACGGGTCAATACCACACTGGAGTGAGGACCAAATGTAAACATCTATTTACGTTCTTAAAACGCTGTGACTTAAATCTCAGAAGTAAAATGAATGTTTCCATGCCCAAAAGCTCTTCTGTATATTAATGCTTTGAACTGGATCAGCTCTTTTCCCATAATACTTCATGTCTAGAAATCGACTGACACAAAACAAACAAATCCTCTGAAACATTTCCTGTGTGACACCCAGAAAGCACTGAGGCCTCCAGATCTAAACACAGCGACAGCCTGAGCTGATGGAGCATCAGACCACCCAGCAGACGTCATCTGTGTGGGATATTCAAACGCTGCCTCAGTGGTCAGTGGATGCACGGACCCCTGCAGGAGGAAACAGGCATTACGAGAAGACTTTGCCACCCAGTGACACATGTATGTGCTCCCACACACACTGACTGCCATGTTTGTCGAGGTACAAATAACAGAAACATTTAATACATAATAGATGAGCCTAAACCTCTCTCCAGCAGGAGCTTGCACCTACAGCCCAGACCGAAGCCACGTTTACTGTCCAGTTTGCGAGACCTTGTGTGTTGTGATTTGTGCTAAGCATAACAAAGGGAGGACATGGAGAACTCGACTCTTCATACAGGTGTTTGTTTGCGGTTTTGTTAGCATAGCAATGAAGACACGGGCTGTGTCCGAAATCACTCCCTACTCACTATGTAGTGGACATGCTATCTTGTGGTGGTGTCTGGACCTTTAGTGATCATCCATCTACCCTATATAGTCACTCAAAGTATCCCACAATGCAGCAGGAAAGGTAGTGAATTACCGATGGTCATTAACCAACACAACATAGACCACAATGCATTAAGGGTGCGTCAACAAGAGTCGGCAGACTGCACAGTGTCTAAGTTACCTCAGGAGGGGGTGTGGTCTGACAGGTCATTATTCACGCTGAGTAGCGAATAAAAATAAACTAACAGAGAATCTGTAAATATATGAGTATAAAAGAAGAACAGTGACGTTACAGGATCGACCACAAAGCCTCAAATTTGAACAACAAACGTAACTATCATGAAAAAACGTATATAAATGTCTATATATACACGTATTGTCTATTTATCTATTATCCATGGGACATCCAGACAAATGATTGGACAGCGTAAATACGGAAATAAACGGCGCCGACGCGAGTGTCTGAAATTTCGGACACAGCCAGGGTACAAAAACATTCATAAACACGTCTGTGTGTGTACGTCACACAGAGCATCATGTGGGTACCCATCACCAGCTCGCATCCTCTGCCACTGAACAAGTGGAATGACTGCACCTGCTGGACAGAGGCCAAGGTGCAACGGGACGTTCAGACCACTGACACTTCTGAGGAAACCTCTCGAGTCGTGTCTGGAATCTCTGATCAGACATAAACTGACATGTAGCACATTGACTGGATTGACTGGATTTTTGGGCCCTTTGTCCTCACCCTGATTGAGGGTTTAGGACAGAGGGTGTAGCAATGTGCGGACTGTAAAGTCCATCGAGACAATTGTAAATTGTGATGTTGGGCTATAGAAATAAAGTTGAATTGAATTGAATGTAAGAAGTTAAAATGTAAGTTTTACCCTCCAGTCTTCAAGCAGGTAGCGACAGCACAGACACACAAGAGTTCCTTTGTGCTTTGTCTTCTGACAGCACATTTTCCAAAGATTTACACTTGTGTGTGTGTGTGTAGTGTTGTTGTTTGTTGCAGTCTTTGTTCAGAAAAGTCTGAACGAACAAAACCCTGAACATGATCAAACCACATCCACATCTGGACAACCTTTGTGTGCCCATTACTGATGTAGTATCCAGAAACTAATACTTATGAGGCAGCTATTAATATGCATGACGCAGCCCTGCTCACAGCACGGTCTCCAATGGCAACACTGTGCACACACTGATGTTGAAGGCAGGCCCCCTGAATGGTGCCACACACACACACACAGATGATGTCATCACTGCAACCCATGGGAAGAGCTGCTCCCAAACTGGGGACAATAATGTGATAAAAAAGAAAGAAAACAACATGTCGTACTTTGAGGCTGCTGTTGGACCTGGGATGACTGAGGTTGTTGAATCGCCAGGGTTCTGACAGGGCATCCACAGGCTCCCTGTGGAGGTCAGGGGTCAGGCCATCACTCCCAGGAAGCTGGAATATGCCCATGGAGATGGGACGCTCCTTCCTGGACAAAAATAGAAAGAAAGCTGGTCATGAACAGGAGATTTCCTGATGTCATTAATGTCAGTAATGGAGAGGATTCTGTGTGCTGGTTAGCTACATGTGAAACCCACTGAGCCTCCAGTCTTCCCCATTTAGTTCTCTGTGATGAGCCTCGAACATAGTGTGAGCTTTAGGGCATTACATGTTAGTGATGGACAAAGACTTCTTGAAAAACGACGTCAGCAAAAGATGACAGCTTTAGTCTGTTTCTGATTCACTTTCATGAAGAGAATGAACAGAGGGATTAATGGAAACATGGAATTTACTAAATGACCGTTTGTTTCTTCACAGGGATTTTAAATCGACCTAAAAGCAGCAGATCTGATCACGTCCACCTGAGAACATGATGCTGTTCCTCCATCACATGAGGCCACACCCCCTACCTGACCTGTGCTTCCTCCATCACCTGCACCTGCACCTGTTTTCTAGAGCCCTGGACTACTGTAGACACCCATTAGAGCCCGTGGACGACAGGAAGTGACATAGGTTTGATGATGTGATGGTGAAGTAGATCTGATGTGTGTGTTGGTGCTACATGGAGCATGGATGCAAAGTTACATTCATGATGAGTTGTATTGTGTAAAGTAGTGACATAAGTCAGCAGGCTGCTAAGCTCACGTCAGAAGCCCATTGCCCTGCATCCAGCAGGCAGATTAGGTATCGACGACATCTGCAGCCGTATATCAAGATGGTATGTCGCTTTAAAAAACTGCACTGCAGCAGGAAAACATGGCTCAGGTATGATGAAACAGATGTACAGAGGCAGCAGAACAATGAGCAGCCGGCAGACAGCGAGGAAAAGCTGTAGCTCAAAAACAACAAGGGATGAACAACACTGAGTGGAGGAGGTCAGATCTAGGTCAGTGACTGTGGCCAATCATGTTGTGAACAGCGATTCAACACCATGTCCCAAGTGTCAGTCGAATCTTTCATCTTTAAACATGTGTCATTTATCCAACACTCCTCCTGGTCCTTACATACACACACACAAACTCACACATGGCAGCTAAAGGCTGAGTGGAGCTGCGACCAAGCAAACACACTGACCCGAGAGCAAACAGTGTACCTGTTGAGCCGGGGAACGGAGGGGACGGAGGGCAGGGCAGGGAAACCGCCGGTGGACACCGAGTAGTGAACCAGCAGCAGCACGGACAGAGACACCAGCACGGCAGAGTTGATGACCACTGCTCCCCCGACAAAGCCAAAAACAAACAGAAGCATACACCCGGGGCTCATGGCCCCCCCAGGACATGGCCCTGCCCCTGACAGAGGACCGGGTGTGTGTGTGTGGAGAGGGGGCACAGCTGATGAAAGGATGGTTCCGACGGACTGCTTGTATCCCACAGCAGCAGCTTGTCCTCCTCTCTCCGAGATGCGACACGCCTGCCACTGTGCAGTCTAGAAAGCTCTGACACTCTCCCTCTCTAACCCACCAGCCTCCCCTCCCTCTCTGTGGCTCTTCATCTCCCTCTCTCTGTTGGATGCTGAGGCAGCTCTTCTCAGGCTACTGGCTACAACACACACACACTGATCTGAAAGTGTGTGTTGGAGGCTATCTGTGTGTGAGTGTATTAACTGGAGGGTTGATGAGGCCAACACACACACACACACACACACACACAGGCTAAATCCCATTGTATTGCGTAACCATCTCCGCTGCATCGCAGCTTATAGACTATGCGTGCACACACACCGTTTGCGGTGACAATCCATTATTCCCTGCTGTGGTACTCGGGCGAACGGGCCGACCGGGGCTTTCAACACTCGAAACACTCATTTTTTCATAGGAAACTCTTTGGACCCCAGAGCGCGACACTAAGAGCATCGAGGGGGTGCAGAGAGGCACAGCAGGTCTGAAGCAGCTGCCAGTTCATGGTTTCATGTCCCAGTGGACGGGGACAGTCAGTTGAACCAATCGGTGCAGCCATGGAGGTGTGGGCTCCACCAGATACACAGCTTTGTGCAGACAACATCTTCTAAACAAAAATGTCACCTTATTTTTTGTGTAAACCACTGCTGCCTTCAACCTTGGAGCGTGTCACTTTATCTGCGGGTGGTTTCCAGCAGTGACATTGACAATGGGGGACGACGCTGACTTGTTAAGTAAAACCTAAACGCCCATACACTTGTGAGGTTGTTAAAGTAGTGAAGGTGGATGTGGACATGTCCCGAGTGCGTCCCACCGTGGGCTTTCAAACATTTGACCGTCTTTGTGTGCCACCAACCACTGACACAGCTGGTCTCTGCTCTCCTCATGCTCTGCAGCAATCTGAGCAAATGAGCAATCAACCACGACGCTCATCATCTGATGGAGGCAGATTACATACAGCAAAGATTACCCAGCATCCTCAGCGGCAGTGCTCCACTTTCATTCCCTCCTACAGTTACTAAGAGCAAAACGTCAGGATAACACATTCACATCCATCTGCAGCCAAACCAAGTACTGAACATCAGGATAACACATTCACATCCATCTGCAGCCAAACCAAGTACTGAACAATCAGTTTTACAAATGCTTTCCGTCCATTTTTCTTCATGGCCGTACGCTTCAAATCTAAAAGGAAAGCAGTGCTGCCAGGTCCGCTCATCAGAAGTGACTTTGCACTTGTGATCACCGGACAGTGGTTCAGCCAACACAGGGAACAAGTTCCAAAATGTTTGTGTCAAAGCCTGGCTTGGCCTATCACTACTTTGCTCTTGATTTTCTGTAAAATACCCTGCAACTATTGTGAGTTGTGAGTTTTTGGGGTTGTTATCTCAGTGAAGCTGCTTATTTGAGCTTTAATCCTCCTGATTCTCTCCCGGAGCAGCATAATTAAGTCAAGTTTGGCCCTTCCCAAGAAAAGAGTGACAATGTCTACGAATGAGTTGGCAAAGTAGAGTGGGAGATTAATCAAAAACATTTTTCTTTCTGTAATTTTTTCATTTCATCAGATATCAGATGTTTAATAGTTGAAGTTGCCTGTGTTTACTGTCAATTTACTGTTGCCTATGCAAACAAAATACATGTATACACTGTCGGTGGCCTTTCTCTTCCACCATGTGCTGTTTTTAATCACTGGTTTGGCTTTTTTTTCCCATTTATTTTAGAGGCCAAGTCACTTTTCTTAGGCTTGTTTCTCACCACTGAATGAAAGCTGCTGAATTACACCCGTGCTGGGCCGACCTCTCCCTAAAAACACGTTTATGTGTCAGTGTTGTTTTGTGCCACTAAATCCAGTCAATGCAGAGAATCTGAGGGACAGAAATCCGTGTGGAAGCGTTGTCTCACCGGTGTCGAGCTGAGGGGGCTGACTCCGATGGCTCTGCTGCCACGCCGTGTTGGTGTTTGGTTCTCTCCAGGTGCTCCATGTAGCTGTGGATCATCTACACACACACACACACACACACACACACACACACACATCTGTATCTATGTGTATTTGACACAGCTGTCTGAGTATCGTAAAGTCCAGCAGCAGTGCATATATTTATATGTTAAATTAAAACAATTCCTTCACAAAGCTCAGTTCCTGTGGTGTTCCTGCTGTTATTTGATACATCTCATCATTCTGTCCTTGAACTTCCAACATCATTCAAATTCAAGTGTTTCTGAAATGTATTTGTAGATGATACATTTTCACTGTTTCTTTTTTTGCTTTTATCTAATTATTAATAATGTTTTTCTATTCTTATTTTCTTTGCTTTTAACTTTGTAACACTTTGTCACACCACTGTGATTAACAATGCATTAGAATGAAATGTTTTATTATTATTATCATTATTACTGAACGTGAGATGAGATGACGTTGTTTAGTGTGTTCCACAGAGGAGCATACCTCAGTGTGTCGCTGATGAAGAGCGTTGTATTCCTTCTTTAGCTCCGCCTCCCTCTCGTCCAGTCTGCTGACTGAAACAAAAATGACTCGAGTCGACGAGTG
Source organism: Aeoliscus strigatus (assembly GCA_901007665.1). NCBI lineage: Eukaryota > Metazoa > Chordata > Actinopteri > Syngnathiformes > Centriscidae > Aeoliscus > Aeoliscus strigatus. Next base: position 22,542 of record CAAKHB010007042.1, read on the forward strand.
CACGTTTGATGAAACCTGAGAATATCTTAGCAGGAAGGTCAGATGGAATGTTGGCTGCAATTGAGCCTCATCACCAGAGGGGGGCGACAGAGCATCAAGAACCCTCTTGGGGTCCACAGAACAGAACCCACCATCAATGCTGTTTTATGCTCAGAACAATTAGATAGGACACTGACTCCACCTGCACATGTAAGCACACACACATTCAACCTGCAGGCAGTGGGAATCACTCAAGAGGACACAGCTGACGTGTTGGGGTCAGTTCATGGACTGCAACATCTGTACACAGCATACTGGGGACACAGCTGGATAAAAAATACTTCCATGTATCTTTATAATATTCATTCAAAGTGCATCCAACTTCTTGACTTAAACTTAGAGTTGAATAAGAGTTCAGTATCATATCATCAACATAAATGATATATTTATATTTATAAGACTAAAAAGCAACCACTACAGATATTATTCTTTACATTCACACTCACACCAAACTAACATCTACAAAGTTTTCTCTGCGTAACGAAAAGTGCATTATCACTGTTAAAAGAACACAAACATACAGACCTAAAACACTTCATTTCAATGAACAAACACATCTTTTAACATTGAACATGAATAGTCCATTCAATGATATGTAATGGAAGAAGTGGTGATGGTGCATGTTAATAGATGCACCCATCATTCTGGAGAGTCCGGAGAACAAAATAAAACAGTGGAACCCTCACAAATAGCATCACAACAGTGTCATGAAAACATGAGAGCAGCAGTATCACCGGCAACAGTCTGCAGTTAAAAGCCTTTGGAATAAAAAGGTTTCCAGGAGTCCTGCTATTGTTCAGCCTTGTTTACAACGCCACTCCAAATCTGAGTTTTTGCATCCAGATGGTACATAGTTTTTTTTTGGCAGCCTAGACAGTGACAAACCAAATCTGAGTCAAACCATGTACAGAGGTGGTTTTGAATACCATTCCAATCAGATTTCTACAGATCTGATTCTCGCTTCATAGTTCTGTGTCACTAACAACGCAACATGATAAATGGTTGTAATGGAAATCAGCTGGTAATGTAGTATTTACTGTGGTACTGTGGTACTGTACTATTCCACCGTAGTAGAAATTCATCCATTAGACCATATGCTAGTGACGTGTGACCCGTAGATGAACCTATACTCCAATAGGGTATGTCTGTGAAGGTTCTCAGTCATCCAGGTCATGGTATCTTGCTGGGTTAAATCGTAGGCAACTGGACTTCTGGTTTTCTTGAAAACCAGAAGTCCAGTTGCCTACGATTTAACCCAGCAAGATACTCCAATAGGGTGTTTTGTTCTTACCACGATTATTTACAATGGGGCTCATGAGAAGACTGAATGATACGTGGGCCCCAAACTTGTGACGAACATAAATCCAGTGTGCAGCCGAGGCCTGTTTGCTACATTGTATCCTCTGGAGGCCTGCATATCACAAAGGGAGTGTGACCTTGCCTGGGACACTACCACAGTGCAGGGTGTTCTCATGCTCGTTACTCATGTTCTTACGTGCACACCACCTTTCTCTACTCCCTTGCTGCGCATAAAAGTGTGCCAGACATCTTCCGAGGCGCGCACTCCTGCAGAAGACTTGTTCCAACTCCACCAAGATACGCACCACAAGCTCAAGATTTCTGACACTTCCGTGCCATTAAGGAACATCATCATCTGACTCAGAAAGAGACAGTCATTCATTCTGCAGGTGGATTTCCTGGGCATGGCCTGTTACCATGGAAACCAATGTGGATCATGTGTATGCATGTGTAATGCAGACCAGTCAAACTGGCTTCCGATCAGATTTAGATGACAGTGTCAACAGGAGCTGAGAGTCAGATGGAGAGTGTCTAGAGATTTCTTCCATGATCTTCAGTTACCAATTAATCTAGAACTAATTCATTTAGATCTGGTAGCATTCCAAACAGCGCAGGCGCAGGCAGGGAAATAGTTCACTGAACATGTGAAATATGAAATGTTGTTTTTTGAAAGAGGGGAGTTGTAATTTAAGGGGAGTGTTAATGCTACAGACTCTAGGTGAAGGATGAATGAAGAAGCTGCTAGAGAAGAAACAGATCACAGGTTAGACAGAAATATAAGTTTGAAATTTGAGAGACGCACAAGAAAGGGGATCAGTGAGTAGAAGGTCTGCATCAATGAGCATGAGGATTGTCTAATCTATGTCTAATTTCCAAACTGTTAGCAGGCATCATTTAATGTTTTCTTTCCTTTTGTATGTGTTTTTTCCCCAACCAGAGTGTCTAGATGTTTAACAATGTCTGTGCTGCACAGACATCCGAATCTGACGGAGGTCATGCTGCTCCACACATAAGTCAATGTCTTTACGCCCCACACAAGAAAAAAAAGTCACATGAAGTGAAAGAAGACAATACTCATGTTATCCCTGTCGGTCCTGCAGTGGAACAAACACCAAGTCACGCTGGCAGCAGAGCAGTCACGCTCGCATCATGTGGGGTTCTCTGCTCTGTCCCTGGAGACCTGGACATTCAACCTGGGACTATTTTCATCTCATACATGCAGCAGGTTAACAGGCAGCATATTATACACCGGGGACCTGGGAGCTCAGAGCCCTAAGGAACATTTTCCCAACAAACAGTCACAAGATCTGCAAACTGCTGATGGTGTGTGTGTGTGTGTGTGTGTGTGTGTGTGTGTGTGTGTGTGTGTGTGTTGCACTCCTTTAGCAGAGCCTGTAGAATAAACAGACATTCAAATGCTGCTACGTACTTTGATCTGCATAGTTTTTCGTTTTTAGCTCCAGCTGACGTGTGTGTGACTCCATCATCACCAGTCGACCCTGTAGCTCCTTCTTCTCGCCCTCCTGAGAGTCTTCAAAGACGATGTACCTCTGCAGATGACAGAGAAAACAATGTGATGAACACTTAACCCTCGACGGAGAATTCAGTGACAGAGAAGACATCAGTTCCTTTTGGTTCAACACATCTGATGTGTCTCAGGCTCTGACAACTGTGTGTGTGTGTGTCTGTGAGAGAGAGACAGATATAGATCTACTGATGTGCACCATGATGATATTTATAGAAAAAACACAGCAAACACAAGCTTTCTCCTGAAAGATAATGAAAGTCATTCAACCCCGGTAACTTAACCAAACTTGTGTGTGCACGCATGCATGTTTAAGTGCATGCGTGTGCATGTGTGCGTGCATGCAGTATAGTCATGTGGGGCTAACAATCGTTCATGATCCCTGCTGAGACCAATTGATTTCTCTGATGTTTGAAGACTCAGTCAGCGGCCATCAGAATCACAGTCAACCTACTCCTGTTCATGTATGAAAATGTCACCATGTGTGCGATACCATCTCACTCAGAATGATCAGTTCTGTGCAGTTCCAACATAGTAACACTGAGATTACTATTGGCCCCCAGCAGTTTACTCCCTTGGTGTGTGAGTACTATATCTCATAGTACCATATCATCCAAATAGACCATTACGCTCCCAGAATCTAGACCTGCTTATTGATCCCAGAATTTCCAAAACCACAGTGGGTGGCAGAGCATTCCGCTATCAGGCTCACATCCTCTGGAACCACCTTCCACTTTGGGTCCGGGGGGCTGACACACTTGACACACTCTTTATTTAAGAATAGACTTAAGACATTCCTATTTGACAAAGCTTATAGTTAGGGCTGGCTCAGGGCTCGTGGTCAACTTAAACCAGCCCTTCAACCAGCCCTTAGTTATGCTGCCATAGGTCAAGACTGTTGGGGGAACTCATTAGCCATAACTGTAACAGTGGCATTGGGCACTGGCACCGAGCCTCTTACTGACGCGAGACGACCCACCCACCCACGCACCCACGCACCCACCCACCCTCAGTGCCCTCCTGATCTTCTTCAACACCAAAGTTTCTCCAGCTGACATCTCCCCCCAGACAGACACAGATATGGACTAATAACACTGTTGGACTCTCAGCCTTACGTGGACCTTTAATTATTATAATTTTATTATTAGCCTTCACAATCTGATCTGTGAAATGCTTCTCATTGTTCACCATTTGTTCATTGTCTGTGCATGCAACACCTATTGCTGGTCTGTCCGTCCCAGGGAGGGGGATCCCCCTCTCTGTGGTCCTCCCTGAGGTTTCTGCCTCTTTTTCCCCTGTTATAAGGGTTTTTTTGGGTTTAGGACAGAGGGTGTAGCAAACTGCGCACTGTAAAGTCCATCGAGACAATTGTAAATTTGGATGTTGGGCTATAGAAATAAAATTGAATTGAATTAAACAGACTCAGCTGATTAGCAGCAGAGAAAAGTGGAATAAATCGAATAACCACAGCAACTGAACCTCAGTTTACGATTGGAGAGACTTGTTGCTGAATGTCGCTGATGAAATGTCGATATAACATGACGTCCATCAGCAGCCCTTCACTGACGGTCTTGTGTTGATGCTGCAGGCTGTGGATACAAAGCCCTGTGGTCAGACTCTGAGCTCAGAGAGTGTGCGTGTAGGGGGGTAGGGGGTCATCTGCAAAGCACTGAGGATCACCTAAGCCCTGGTTACAAGCAGCCTCTTTGTACAAAGTGAGATCAATCCACCAAAGGTGAAACAGGATTCTTCTGGAACACTCACAGGATGAATGCTGTTGTTTTGTTTTTTATGTTTGTTTTTTTAAAGCACAATTCAGTTATTGATGTTTTGTTCTGTTGTAACTATTCTGTCGTAACTATTCTGGTTGAAACAGAGTCTTTGGATGAACCTCTCTGTGAGAAGAGAGAGCTAACTGCATTCGTATTACCACCACCGTAACCGGAGCAAGTGGGAGATAAACAACTACTCATTGTTACTTTTAGACAGATTTGTCACCTAAAGTCCAATTCATGGGCTTTACGGGCTACGGCGTTACATATGATGTAGCTTGACATCACCTCACCTACTACGCATCATGGCTATGTGAACCTCCACAGACGGTAACAACACTGACTGGACTGTTTGCGTCATGTGACTTTCCTACTTCTTAGAGCAGAACTTCTGCTTGGAGAGAACAAAACCAACCAAAAGACTATCTCTGATCAAAAAAAGAAAGTTAACAGAAAACAATGCCGATCTTGTTGGTAACGCGGTAACAACATCTACTCACTTGAAGGAAAAGACGTCGGCTTAGGGCCTCAGCGTAGGGTACTGTGTAGGGTCCGCGGCAGATCAATGCAGGAGCATAAATTGGGCTTAACTTGAAATATAAGCTCAATTCAAACACAAGCCTGCTGCTTACTGAGGCCTCAGAGAGATGAAGAGTTCACTGACCTCTGATAGTTTGTGACTTTAAATGATGTTAACTGCTGACTGGATCAGCTGTCAATTACACTACTGTTAGGAGATGCAATAAGCCCTGGGCATTTTTTAAAAAAATCTATTATCTAACAAAACTATGGACATTCACTGTCACATTCACTAAAAAGCCATTCTTAATTGTTTTTAGACTGCGGTAATTCCTCAAAGAGCCAAAAGCCCACATTCAATATCAATAAGAATCTGCACAAGTCCCTGAATGTCTCTGCACAAAACCTGACTGAAATGAATGAGATTTAGAAGTTAAGACATTTCTACCGGCTCCATCTCTCTATTTCAAAGAGATTCTGCTTTCAGGATCAGCACCTCACGTTTCAGACCACTCAGCATCAACAAATGTTGCAGCATGGCGCAGCATCACAGAGTAGTCTGCTGCTCTGGGTTCAAACATGTGTCCTCAGTAGTCCGTAGTTCTACAAAACACCAGTGCAGGTGTGGAGGAAGCACGGTGCACATAGGGGGCGTGGCCTCAGTCAGCAGTGTGTATGTGCATGTGATAGAGGAACAGCATCATGCTCTCAGGTGGATGTGATCAGATCTGCTGCTTTTAGGTAGATTTAGCACAACTAGATTTTAAATCCTTTATTATTCCACTAGATTCCAATGAAATCACATTCATTTCCATGGAAAATTGGAGTCGTGGAATATAAAGTTCAAGTACAAGTGCTTGAGGGAAGTGTTCACACCAAAGCACTGACTTTACGATGATTCTGTGTGTCAAATGTTGCTGTAACAGCTCAATTTCCCGTCAGGGATGAAATATGTACGGAATCTCTCTCTCTTTCTATCAACACGCTTTCAGGGGACGTTTGATGAGCAAAACAAGCAAAACGGATGGTTTTAACATTTCTTTCAACGTGACAACGTGTGTTTGAGATGGTTTGGTGGAGACCCACCCGACGCGGGTTAGGGCTTGTATAACACATAAAAACATATAATGAGCATGAGTAATCTATTGATCTCACTTCATGATGAGTCGTATTGCGATTTGGCAGGAGAGAGGGCTTTCTTGTCGAGAATATGGGCAGTGTACATGTCCTCGTGAACAGTGAGTCCTGATTTCCTGTAGAGGCGTTCAAGTTGGAGTGCTTTGGTCTTTGAATGGCAAAGATCCGATGTGGGTGAAGGAGACAGTCGGTGGTTTTACAGGAGTGTGGAGTTCATGGAGACGGTGGTTGCAGTGTGGTAGGAGCTCGTCAGGAGATGAAGAGTTGCTTATGCTGGGAACATGTCTGTGAAGGTTCTCAGTCATTCAGGTCATGGTATCTTGTTGGGTTTAAATCGTAGGCAGCTGGACTTGCAGTTAATCTGAATTGGTTTCGCCACTCATCCGAGAAGCTTATTCAGTTCTGAACTGAACTGATAAAGAAATGTGATGAAAGTAGAGTCCCCTTAAACCGGTGACATCTGAACCACCTTCCTCTGAAATATATCGAAGATATTAATAGAAACACGTTGAGAGTTGAACATAAACTGTTAAGTCATCAATTACGACCTCACGTCTCCTCTGTGACAGAAGTGTAGCGTCGATAGAACTGGTCATATATGACGTCATATGAAGAGATTCGATTCTTGACAGTGTTGAGACTTCAGTTTGCTCTATGACATCAGTGATGGTCCATGAGCTTTGCGTCCAGAGTGGCGGTCAGCAGACGACCCTGACTGGACAAAAGAAGAGAGGGAAGTGCCGTTTTTCCCCTGAGAATTTCCTGCCTTGCCTTTTCCTCTCACAGCTGAGACAAACCTCTAACAGGAGCGAGTCCACCTCAGGCTGTGAGCAGCTTGTGCAATGAGTTTGTTTGCTATGAATGATCTGATTCTTTGCCTCCACCAGTGACTTGTTCCCTTCATGAGCTGCCTAGTAACAGAGTTGTGTGTTGCCTGCTCAATTGCATTCTTTGAGCAGGCAGCTGCTTCGCTGAGTGCCCGGGTCGCAACAGTCGAATTTCAGAGAAAATGTTTTATCCTGAATTTGTACAACCAAAATATCAGCATACTATGACCTGAATTTATAACCTTTCATGTTTGACAGACAGATTTAACTCTTGATTAGCCTGTGATCACTAACACGTAAGCAACAAGCTAACACAGGGCTCGAGCGTGTGACCGTTTTGTGCTGGTGCAGGCGCACCAGTGCAACCAATGTAAAAAGCCCTGCTCTCCACTCTTGTCTCTCTCTCTAATGTCTCTCTCACCCTGTCGCACTTTTTGTTCCCCCCCCCACCGGTCGAGGAGTTTTGATGCGACACGTTGACCTGCTCACGAATCCACCACCACCATCCAGCTCTGACCTCACTCCTTACAGTAGACACAGTGCATTGAGTGAAGTTTCTTATTGTACCTCAGTCAGGGAAATGTTTTCATCCAACTCTGTCTAAACGAATACAGTTTGGGCTTGTTCCTTTCAGTGTCCTTTCTGTGTCAGACTCAGTTATCCCCTCTGGTTCAGAGTCTGCTGTTGTCGCTGAGGGACTGGGGCTGGGCGTCTACTGATTGAGGGCTTCATGTCGTGGTTCATTAGTGGCACTGGTTAATAACGTCTTTACCTCTCTTCATTTTCACTCTTTTTGTTGTGTTTGGTTTCCTGGCGCTGAGGTCGCTTAAACACACCACAACCGTGAACAGGGCCGTGGCCAATCAGAGGCAAAGACCCACCCCAGTGTGTCTCTTATTGGTTTAGACCACAATATGATCCGAACAGGAGTGCGAGTTCAGTCCCAGGAGAACACATGATGATGTGCTGAAGAGAGAAATGTATTTTTTAACCCGGGCAGTGTCAGGTGCTGGGTGGTATACCGGTTCATACCAAATACCGGTGTTTATTTTTCATATGATATGAATTTTTCATATACCCAATACCGGTGTACGGTATAGCGTTGACAACGTTGGGAACGCCACGAACGTAGCGACATTGTCAGACAGGGGACTGTTATGTGCAATTACACTCAATGAAGTATGTGAGTGTAGAGTGCACGACGGCGTGTTGAACGGTGAACATGAATAAAAATAGTGAAAGTTCCAAAACTGAAGTTACAGAACGAGTTGAACAGGACACAGAAGAGCTTGTATATATCAAGAATATCAAGAATGCATGAAACTAAGACCTGCGTCCTCCACATCTGCAGGTAACGTTAGCACTGTAAGAGAAAAGTCGAGTCCGATGTCACTTAAAGACACGTTTGCTACGGGAACTACGACAAGAAAAGTAAACGGTGGATTGAGATAACCAACGCTATCACGATCCACTGAGACAAAGACATGGTACAGATGAGTAGAGTTGACAAAGACGCCTTCAGGGAGATGATTCAGAGACTGGATCCCAGATATGTGACACCGAGTTGAAAATACTTCAGACAAATAGATGGGAAGAGTCCATCTTTTTGTTTACATGACTCAACTACAGTACAGTTGTTTTAATTAATGTTCAGTGGTTATTTACATTGTGTAGTTGATTTTTACTAAATGTTTTTTCAAAATGTTAAAAATAACAGGGTTCTGTATTTTGTCTGTAACTGTCATACATTGTGTATGTATTCACTTCATCAGAATCATGAGCAACACCTCTTTGTAAACACTAAACACAATTTTATGAGGTCATGTAAACCTAACACAGATGTGTAGACATCAATGTTTTTCTACAATATTTACTCCTCATGACAGTGAAATATGTCATTCTAAGACAATTTACTACAGCAATTTGTCTCTAAATCATGAAAAATGTGGTTAACACACAGTGGTGCATGAAAAAAAAATACAGTGAAACCGATATAACTTACACAGAAAAATACTGTGATATACATTTTGGTCATACCGCCCAGTACTAGAAAAAAAGTTAGTGGCACTTTTAAAAATGGTCGCACACTCGAGTCCAGGACAGCCATAGAAGAGGAGAGAAAGAGATGGGGCAAGGTAGGAGCAGAGTAGCATTCCTCTTCCTGAACCGTGACGTTCCTCCCAACTAATGCACTAACACACACAAGCTGAGTGAGAGATGAGCTCTTGACAGTATGAGGTATTTCCACACAGCCGCCAGAGGAACAAGAGTGTTGTGAGCTCAACACACACCCAAGTGGGAAACCCTCCATGAACAGGTGCCTCTGCCACGCAGCAGCATGTCATGAATTATTAACATGCTGCTTTGTGACCTGGTGTGCTGCCGGTCATCATCAGACATCTGCTATGAGAGGAAACAACACAAACCCAAATCTGACAGCATAATAACACAACTCTTTTTTAGAGCAAATAGGAACATGTTTACAAGTAATGAACTGTCCATTTACAATACAAACAACCTCTGAATCTTTGCTAATTCATCCCGTGGGCTGGATTGGGCCCTATGGACGGGGGGGGGCATAGGTTTGAAACCCATGGAGTTGCGGCTCAGTATAATGAGGCCAATGAAGCGTACAAGTGTACAAGCTGCCGGCAGCAGTCGGTCGAGTTAGAGACGCTCAGTGCAGTA
>CAAKHB010007042.1:32367-57978 GCA_901007665.1 Aeoliscus strigatus
TTTTTTTTGTGTGTGTGTGTGTGTGTGTGTGTGTGTTTGTGTTTGTTTTTGTCAGTATGTGTGTGTGTGTGTGTGTGTGTGTGTGTGTGTGTGTGTGTGTGTGTGTGTGTGTGTGTGTGTGTGTGTGTGTGTGTGTGTGTGTGTGTGTGTGTGACGACCAAACGAGGCAGCGGTAGGATTACGAGGAAATGCTGAAAGAAAAGCTGTAGTGTTTTAGTTTGGGGTTGAATTTCATACTGTGAAATAAAAATACACACAGAAATAGAAGATATACTGTAGTGGCATGTCAAGTCTGACTGCATTTGTAAAGCACCAAATTACAGTTGTCCCATGACACGTGTCCTGCTGCCTGCTGACAAACTATCCAATCAATTCAGTGCAACAAGTCAGATACGTAAAGGACAGGGCAAGAGAGAGACAAGAGTGGAGAAACGTAGAAGAGGAGACAAAGACATGGAGCATGGCAGTCAACCAGTGCCATACTCAGGTCTGGCATATCTGTGCTTTACTCCAGATGCCCGACAAGAACATGGGAACCAGACTGTTTGGCACTGTTTCCACGTTCACTGCTCCATCAGGTACAGTCCATCAGGTTTAACTTGGCCGATCTCAGTCTGTTTCTTATTCTATTTCTGCAGGAACAGGTGTGAGTCTGGCCTTATGCGTCATGCTCCAGTGGATCCTTGACCGCGATCAGCTGGTTACGTGACGGTCACAGATCCCATGGCAACCGCAGGAAAACCATTCAACCCAAATTCAGCACTTCAAACTTTGATTAAAATCCTGGTCCCTGGTGCAGATTCTCTGGTCTGAGATCAACAACCCTACTAAGTTTGACCACTCCCTCCCCCACCATCGCCACCTCTGCTTCTAAATAGTAACTATTAAGCTTGAAAACAGGGAATAACAGTAAGCATCACCTATTCATGTTCAATGTCTGAAGCCCTCCCCCAGCTGTAAACCTAGGGGACACACTGATCGGGTGTGAGACACATGACTGCAGCTTTACAACAAAGTCATTGTAATACACTGGACGTTTACATTCCATGGAATGAATACGACGACAGGGCATATGTCAGCTGGGTAGAGATTACATTTACTATTTAATACAGCTTTCAGCATTGTTTATGCATATCTATACTGAACATTACTGCAGCGTAGAGGGTCTTGACAGCTTCTCTGAGTTCTAAATCCCCTTCAACAAGACATGAACACACTCAATGGAAGATTCATTTCAGGCACCTGTAAATCGCCTACAGAGAAGTGATGAGGGGATGAATCTCACTGAGATTCAACTCACAACTCACACACAACTCTTTAGATCTGTGTGCAGATGACACAAGCTGCAAAAAGCAACAACTCGAGGTTCACTCTGGTGAAGCTTTGGCTGGAAACTGACCACAAACGTATGCTTTAGTTCAGAGGCAGCAAACAGTGACAGAAACTCACTGAGAAATCAACATCATCATCAAATACTGTATGTTAGTAATGGTGAAAACACAAGCACCACCAATGTGTGCCAGTTCATCAATCATCAGCTAAATGAAATTGACTAGAAAATGAGAAACGTCATTCTAATTTTAAGACTAAAATTCCACTGCCTGTTCATATGTTAAGTTCAACAAGTAATAATAGTGTGACCTTCTTTTTTTACATTTGAGGACTTTTTAATTAGCTTCCTAACTGTTGAATGGCCGTTGTCAACTGTCTGAAATGTTTCATGTGTCAGTGTTTGGACTTCCATCCGCTTCGACACTGACTACTGTCAAACTGCTTTAGACACATCACATCATGTTTCCTTCACACACTAAAATAATAACATTAAACAAACTTTTGGGGGGGGGTTGCAGAAATTGATCGTTTGCACATCTGGTATTACACATTTCTCCAGTAATGCAAATGATTAAAGTTGATTTCCGAATTAAGTTACAACGCCGTTACTACTAAACGCTGGTACTCATGTGAATGTTCTAGTGTGACTTGTTCGGATCCTGAGCTAAGTGCAGCGGACAGACGGGCTGGGGGGTAAGCGGGGGTACTGGTACCCGGTTGGAGCGGGGCACACACCGCAGCAGTGAACTGACAGCTTTTTTCATCGAGTTGGGCGGGAGTCGTGTGTGAGTCGTGCTGTGTGGTGGACGTGGGGTCACCTCCTCGGCGTGTTTCCTCAGAGCCTTCTCCCGCTCGTACTGGGTCACCAGCTGCTCGTTGTCCTCCTTCAGTAGCTCCAGCTCCACTTCGTGGTCCTGGTTGACAGCGAACACCGAGTCCAAGTTCTCCAGCACGGCGACGACCAGCGGCATCAGCTCTTTCACTACGTCTTCGTCGTATTTCTCAATCAGCCGCTCGAACTCTCGGTATATGGAACTGGCGAGACCCGACACCCGCTCGGACATCATGGCAGAGTTGCCCGAATCGTCCTGATAGAGGACGACGTCGTCCAGCTCCATTTTCCCCAGCACTTCGGTTCCCCTGCTAATGTTAATGAGCTAGCCGCAAGCTTCGGCTGACCAGAGGCTGTGTCTGTCCGCCGAACTACTTCTACAGCGACACAACCGGCTTCCTAAAACATAACGGGACTGTGTATGTGTGTCTGACGGAGGAGACGGTCCTCTGGACGGGACCTCCGAGGAGCGTTAGCCCGGCTGGCTGCTAGCAGCTCCGGTGAAAAGTCTTTACTTGGCTCCTGATTAGTTTCCCGTCCAACAGATGAGCTCCTGTTGCTGCATTGACGTGCACTCGGAAAGATGATGATTAAACAAGCAGAGAGGTGGTCAGATCACTGACGCACACACCCCTGGGTAGAAAAACGTTACTGAGAACGGAACTGTGTGACAACAAACACCACAACATTAACCTTCTTCTTAACACGGTTTGAGATTTTAAAAAAAAAGTTGTTGACAGTATCAGTTCCCCTTGAGTGGCGTTCACTGGCGGTGAGAAAACCGTCTACTTACTGAATGAACAAGTTGAATGAATTGAACTCTAACATAGTTAGAGTATGTTAGTAGTGAGAAGTGCAGATGTACGAGGATCCTTAAATACATCATGACGGGCCGTCAACATGACGTCCATGTCCCTAGTGGGGATGTAGTCGGAGAAGTCTCGGTGATCTGCAGCTCATCGGTCGCATTTCAGTCACCGACACCTCCGCCCGCTGACTCAGTGGCGATTGAACTCCAACACCCAGCTCACACGTTTATTTAAATCATGACTGGATGAAAACTTTATTCCTCAAAGGCTTTTATTTGTTTTGGGGAGTCAAACAATCAATATTGAGATCGTGACACAGGCATCCCAAGATTTGAACAAATGATAATAAAAATTACATATAAGCCACTAAAACGAAAAGTCAAAGTTTTCACGCTGCATTTATGTGTTGACTTGCTTCTCCATTCCTCTTAGGCACTGGTCACTCTGATGTCAAACACACTGAACACAACACAGACGAAACACAATGACAACACGATGGAAATAATCCATTCCAAGTCTCCCTCTCGCTCACGTCATCGATCACGTCAGGCGTCTCTGTGAATGAAGCACTCACACACGACACGTACACGATCTGTCAAATACTGTACACTACACACATTCAATGGTCATGGCGTAAAGAGTTCACATAAAACTAATTATGTCAATTAAATAATGTAAAAAAAAGTGCAGTTCAACAAAAAAAAGCCTGTGTGTGGTTTGTGTCTGTTGAGTGATACAATCAGGTTTAACGTGCCTGTCCAACAAAAAGGAAGGTGCATGAAGGAGAAATCATGGAGAAAGTCAGTGTGTCCTGTTTCAGCACATTAGGACTGAAGAAATGAGGAAAAAAGAGGACGACTCTTTTTCACACGGGTCTGTGCTGGCTGTGGGCTAATGACGGGCAAAGAGAGGAGGGCTTGTCCCTGGTCAGCCCGGAAAGAGCCCGCAGTAAAACATCAGGCATGTGATCCGTGAGCATCCTGGGACTGATCAGAATACTTCTGAAGGCCATTTCGTCGGACCACTCTGCACGGTGTCTGACCTGGGAGAAACAGGACCTGGAACGGACAGGAAAAGGAACAAAGTCTGTTCGTTTTGGTCCTTCAAACAACATTTTCAACTCTATGCATTGACAGAAAACAAATCAAACATCGGTATGGCCTCGTCTGTTCGAATTCAGCTACTCAGTGGTGTGATCCTGTGTTACAGTGCCACTCACAGACCTGGAGGATGAACAGTGTTACAGCATGCATTGGTGAGACGATTCCACGCTTCTAGAAAGCTTTCTTCCATCTCAGTGTGTACGTGGTCTGTACATACTCCTTGTTCATTTTCTGGAGGAGACATGGAATCGTTTGTTCTGGTTTGGAAGTTAGACCCAACCTATGTCTGTTCTCGTGGAGTAAGAACAGGTCTCGATGAAAATCTGAAGCTCAAGCGGCGTAAAGAATTTGACCAGATTCTTTGTGTCGTATTTTTGTAACATCTGGTTTGTGCAATCTGCTCTGTGACAATGAAATTCAGAACTTCAAAGATTTTCCCTGTTATATTCTTTATGATTGTGATCATTTTCGCCCCCACCAGAGGCGGTTAGAGCGATCAGCGTCACTGCCTCCAACAACTACATTCAAATATTCATTCCATCAATTTCATCACATTGACCATTTTCTTCCTGTTCTTCTTTCCATTCCTGGGCGTGGATGGTTTTAGTCTCGTCAGTCTTTTGGCACCTGTGCCCCCTGTGGATGACGGCGCCCCTAGCGTTTTCTGCCTATGCCCAGGGCCGACTCTTGTCTGGAGTAAGGACGTGAAGAGCAGTATGTACAAGAGGAACTTCATGGAGCTGAGTGAGGAGCCCAAACGCCTCTGCACCAAACTGATGGCGTAAGGTCCACATCATCGACACGCCCCTACGTCGTGGGGCACGGCATCGCCTGACATCACCTCTCCAGAAACGGAACTACATGTCGCAGCTACGCAGACGTCCACAGACAACGACAACTGTGATTGGACCATTTGCATCATGTGACTTTGACTTTCTGTGTTTGCCGAGAAAGTAGACCTGAGAGGAAAATGACCGCAGTGAGAAGATCCGCTCACTTTTAGGTAAACACAGAAACACATTGAGAACAGGGGAAAAGGTAGGATTCAACGCAGAGCGATACAGAGGTATACGGCTGGGGAGGGGTAGGACCTCCATGGAGGGTCCAGGTCATTTCGACAGAGGCAGGAACAGGGCTTCGGACGCGGCCTGAAGCCAGAGTGTTGAAGAAGCATCACAGACCTGCGGGCCGGTCCGTCCTCTGTGATGTGCAGAACGCGGCCGGGCAGGAAGAGAGGTAAATGTGTTGCTGTGTGGCAGGGCGAGTCGTCAGAAGCCAAGCTCTGATAGGATGAGGAGTGGCGGATGATCAGTGACTCCTCCCCCAGCAGCGGCTGGCTGAGCTGCTCCTCCCTGTCTTCCATTTCGGTGGGGAAGTCATCAGGGTCTCCTCCGAACAGCTCGTACCAGCACCCCTGCAGCAGGATGCGGTACTGCAACGCAAGGAGACAGGTGAAGAGTCATGTCTGTCTGCGCTCACAGAGGTCATGTACCACCTACTTCCACCTACTTTGGGCTTGTTACAGTTGGAAACGATCTTCAGTATCTTCCTCTTCAGATCCTCCATGTTGGGAAGGCTCAGTCTGTACAGAGGCAGAATTATGTCTGAATTAAAGCAAAGAAATAAACGGTAGCATGTGACTGGTTCTTCTCTGGGCAGTAATAACAGGGACATCTAAATATAGAGTTCATCACAGCCTGGAAACGTCTGCAGCAGCAGATTCCTGCACTGTACAACACTCAGCTGATCATCAGGGGATGTTTTGTTTGATGTGAATCATGCAAATTTATTTGATAGAATTTACAGTAATTTCCAGACAAGACGACACTACTTTTTCACACGCTTTGAAGCCTGTGGCTTAAACCATGATGATGCAGCGGGTTTATCGGTATTTTTAATGGGCTAACGAGCTCCATGCTGCCAATGTATTCACCAGCAGCCTCGTCACGTCACACCTGAGATTAGCGGACAGGTCACAGTGGACCAAAGGAACAGGTGGATTTCTCTCAAACACACTCACAATGAATTCGTCAGATCAGTCATTTTTTTTCTTCACGCAAAAAGACGAAAGGGACATTGAGAGTGAACAAACGAAACGGCGTGTGACAAAGTCACCCTTAATCCAGGGTCAGGAAGTAGTTTGCAGGAGGAAGATGAAGTACTGTACTTTTTGTTTTTTGTAAGTGGCACTGTTTGAAACAAAAAACAACAGTTAATCAAAAGTTAATGATAAAAGTAAATCCTTCTGTGTAACATATTTACATGTATATATCTCATGTTACAATGTGGACAGCAGCTTATAGACAAGGCCTATATATGTACTTTTTATAATTCATGGGTGCAGCTTCTTTTCAGCTGTGCTCAATAGTCCAAACATTACGGTAAATGATTGGTTTGTGCTCATTCAACTGTCCTGTGATGAAGAATGAACGACCACTGGGACCCACCCAGAGGATCACACACACACAAACCAGTGAACCACATGGAACCAACACACAAACTCTCACCTAGGAACCAGATCTTTTCCCAGAACCACTGAGACAATGAAGCCTTTGGAGAAATCGGCTAAGGCTTTACTGTGAAGAGAAGGAATGAACACGTATTTCAGCCTGTCATCATAATGTGTTCACTGCAACTGAAGGAACACCAACAACATTTCCTTCATATATTCTTGTATTTCTCCTCTCAACAATGAGTCGATTGTGTACATCACAGCCAGGAGATAACAGGTCTGTGAGTCTCACCTTAGGAGTCCCCCTGGTGGAGAGAAGGAGTAGCACTGCAGGGTGGGGAAGGAGCTGCGCAAGAGGATGGCGAGCAGTGCTGCTGTGCCTGCACCCAGACTGTGACCTGTGATGACCAGTTTGTACTCCTACACACACATACAGACAAATGTGGAGCTCCCACCTGTTCTCTTCATTCCATTCCAGGCAACAGGATGAACTGACAATGTGTATAATCTTTGATGTACTGATTCATTTTACACCTGTAAATAAGGCCTCTGGTACTTCTTAGTCTTTACTGCTGTAATGCCGTAAGACAGTAAAGGCTGATTTTATCTATCTTTATTCTTCTTTTGTAGGCTCACGTCAAAAAGCTGCACTACTTACCGGTGCAATGGAGAAAGCCTGGTTCAGGATCCCATCATTGACCAGTTTCTTATAGATGTAGTCTGCTGCCTGGCACATCCCCTAAAGGACGGACAGACGGACACACGCACACGCACACACACAAACACACAGGTCTCTTGGAAAAACACACACAAGAGAAGTCGAGATGTTGCAGAAAGCGTAGAGATGGGTAAAGACCTTGTGAGCGTATGTGGCTCCGGACACACCATTGACAGGCAGGTTCTCACATTCTGCAGATAGGTCTGTCAGGACGTCCTGCAGCGCGCACGCACACGCACACACACACAACGTGCAATTATACTAATACACAAAACATGCTTTTGACAATTCACTTCTGTTTTTGGGGGAATAATTAGATGCTATGTCAGTACACACTATTTTTTTTTAACCATTTGTATTTTGGATTAAGAATTCTATTCTTGGTCAGAGCTGCTGTGACAAACAATCTGATTCTGCTTCCTGTTGAGAATAATTGTAGGTGTGAGGACTATCTTGAGTGGACATTTGGATCCAAAAACAGTGTTTGTCAGTGGGAGCTGTCAACAACCCTTCAGCCTAAACACAGGTTCACGTGAAGAAAATGACAGTTATCGGGTTGTTGTAAAACCTTTCTTTCCCCTTCAGTCTGTCCATGTGTGAACATGTGTGGCTCTGACACAAGAAAACATCTACGTTCCACTGTTTCATTCTACCCTATCCGGTGAGCAGTGAGCCCTGATCACCATGGGTTACGAAGAACTGAACTACACGTATGTGTCGGCTCCGCACCCAACCAGAAAGACACAGGTTTGAGCT
The DNA here is from genome assembly GCA_901007665.1 of Aeoliscus strigatus. Lineage (NCBI taxonomy): Eukaryota > Metazoa > Chordata > Actinopteri > Syngnathiformes > Centriscidae > Aeoliscus > Aeoliscus strigatus. Next base: position 40,370 of record CAAKHB010007042.1, read on the forward strand.
TGATCTGATTCAGTCATCTCAAGTTCACCTTCAGTGACAACGTTCCCCGGACAGCCACCAGAACAGCCTCCCTCTGATGATCCAAAGCCACGAAGAAGGGGATCTCATAGATCTGTAAGCGGTGCAGGTCATCACAGCACAGATGAACTAACATCTGTAAAGTCAAAGTCCAGGAGAACGTCAGAGATTCTGACCTGGTTGTGAAAGCTGACGTGAATGAAGTCTCTGTACTGTAAACCAGTAGTCTGAAGGATGGAAGAGAAGTGACAGCCCAGGTGGTCTCCTCCAACTATGTCATAATCAGCAGCATGGCCCCGACAGCTGACACACACACACACACACACACTTTGATAAGTGAACTCTGCTAATGTGAAAGTGACAGTTTCTTGGACTTCCTGTTCATAATGTGAAATAATTCTCGACATGAAACAAGGAACGTGTCAGATTTGATCATAATCTATCATTGTACCATACTGTAACATACCTTCTGTCATATTGTCACGTACTATACTGTAACACTGTCAATCTATGCAAAATCAGATTTGAAGTTGTCATGTTTTTTATATTAAAAGTTAATTACTAATATTTAAATTTTGACTTGTTCTCTTGAAATCTCATTCTACCCATCCACTGATATCCATCCATCTGTTGTCATGGTGACTGACTGTCCACTAACAGTGTGAGGGAACAGGTCATCGTTGACGGTTTCCTCCAGGCTGTGTTGTCATGCTGTGAACAGAGGTGTGTGTTCAGGTTTGTTGTAGTCCAGTGATGTTTTAATGACGCCTTGAGGAGCTGGTATACACTGTTTTCCCTGGAATGTTTTTCCCAACCGTTTCCACAGGGTGAAATCAGGCTGCTATCTGCCATCCTGTAAACAACCTACACCAACGTTGCGGGTGATGTCACGGGCGGTCACGCGTGACTTTTGTATGGGATATCTAATATTCAAAGAAAGAGGGTAATGCCGCACACTCAGCTCCAAGTTCAAGATACTTTTATTTACACAAAGTTTGGGCACAGAGCCTTTGTCAAGTTCTTTTCTAAGTTGTCTACTCCATCGCCAGCACCCCCAAAAAAAAAACTTTTGTGCGCTGTTCTCCTTCTCACAAGTCTAATATTCAAATCATAGTTTTCAACTTCAAATAGTCTTATTTTTACAATAATTAGAATAGTTTTCGAATAGTGAAGTTTGTTCTGACAGCCCTACTTACAGCTACAGCCTACCTCGCATCATATTGTACCCCATCGTTCCCAGTGGATCTACATACATTGTGGATGCCCCCACTGACTCTTTAACAGTCATCTTACCAGTCTCCAGTGAGTTTGCAGGGACCGGTGAAGAGGTTGGAGTAAACGTACAAGGGCCAGCCATAGGCTGCTGCAGCAAAATGCATATAGTGTGTCGCTTTCTCCAACTCTGCCTCCATATGGTCTTCCTTCACACACACAAAGCAACCTTACAAACATGTCTGGGTAACATGACTTAAGCATTACTGTTGACGTGCAAGCACACACACACAAACAAACACACACCCACTAACCATTGGAGAAGACGGGCTTTGGGGGACCATGACGTCTGGGTCTCGACTTTGCTCCATCTTGTCCTGTTCCTGATGCAGTAAAGCCAAACCTGCTGCTATGTCACTGGGAACCAGGTCTGTGTCCTGACACACACACACACACACACACACACAAACACCTTTACAAACGTACACAAGCCAGCAGATGTGAAGGACGGCCAGACACTTACAGAGAAGAATCTGGTGAAGAGCTGTGCGATGCTGGAGAATGCTGCTCTGTGGCTCTCATCTTGTGGCAGACAGCAGCAAAGGAGACGAAGCCGGCTCTCCCAAACTTTTACAGCCAGCGAACGAGCAGTAGAAAAAAACTGGGTTCCCCCGCTGCTCTGAAGGTCTCGTACTCCCAGTGGCTCCATGGTGGCTGACTGAGGCCGAGGGTCGCCCAGTGGGTCAAAGACAAAGACTACACCCAATCCCGTGAACAGCAGAATGATCCAGCTGTTGTGAGCAAAGGTGACAGATGTTTGCTCAAAACAACACTTCAACTTATTCTAGAAATGAAGAACAGCTACAAATTAAAAACAAAACCCTAAAACTTCTAACCTGGCAATGACTGCTGCAATGACTGCACCCACTGTGGCAGGATCGCAGCCTTGGCTGTCGTCAGATACCCAGACAGCACCCAGACAGGCCCACACCAGCTCAGGGATGTACAGCAGAGCTCGCAGGTACACCAGAGCGGGGATGGAGCGCCGTGCACCAGGGTTTGTAATGGTACCTGAAACAAAATCAGTCTTTGACAATGATTTCACAGAGTGACAGAACACAGCAATGGAGAAACTTTCCTGTCAGTGTTTTAGTGTTAATGTTACAATAATGGGCCCTGTCCTTAATAACGAAGCAGGAAATGTTAGGAAATGTTGTGTTGCCAAACAGTACAACTGCCTTACAGGCTGACAGAGATCTTAAGATGAATAGATGAATATTTTGTTTATGTACGGAAACGTAATGATCATCACCTACCTTGGGCACTGACGTAGACAATAGCACACAGAGACAGGATGATGATCGACAACACAACCAGCAGTCCAATTAGGTAGCTGTGAAGAACTCCTCTCCCATTGCAATCAAAATGACCCTTGTGATAAACGTAGAGGATGATGGTGCCAATCCACCTGAACACAAAGACACCAAGCAGTTCATTCCTGTTACATTCACAGGACATACACACACATCGCAATATCAGTCCTTGTCCGTAAGCATGGACATTTTAACTTTTTTCTGTGTGTTATCTTATTGATGTGCACAGTATATTTTATTCCTACTTACTTTTAAACATTGAACATTTTAGCAGTTGTTTTGTTGTTTAGTTTTTAGTTGCTATCTCTCTTATTTGACTGTGGCTGTTGGAATGAAGGCATTTCTCCTCTGGGACTAACACAGTACATCTGTCTGTCTGTTCTCACCCACAGTGGGCAAGCAAACCGAAATATCGAAATTACTAAAATTATAAGCAGATATGACATATACATAAATGCATGCACATATATATGTATATATATACATATATATATATATACACACACACACACACACACACACACAAAGTACATAAATATACACTTGTGCAAATGAATAGTCTATCAACATTTGTACACGGCAGTAGTTAGAGACAGATAATGAAAGTCAGTTCATGTGGACAATAGAAAATAAACAAATAACTGGGCAACCAACATTTAACTCACCAAACCACACGGAAGAAGAGCTCAAAGGATCCGGGGAAAACGAGGTCGTCACTGGCGATCCCCCACCGCCGACCGAACACCACCATTCCCGGCATTTCAGCGATGAGCAGCGGAATTCAACTGGCTGCCGCTGATTTACAACTTGGTGTACTTGGCGATGGATGCTCCCAAAAATGTCACTAACGGAACAAAGTGTTGCCACATTCTGGTTTCCTGTTGTTGCCACACTGGTTCGTCAACCCGAGGCGATTAGCTACAAGCTAACAGCCGTCGAGGTCGATCCGTTCAACAATGCACCGTTCGCCAGGAACGTCCCAGATATTGACGGGCAGTTTTGTGGTAGTTGACTGACTAACACATCTACCAGATTAACGTTAGAAAACGGTACGACTGCGGCGACTTCTATAACAGGCAGCAGTTTACATTGTTACTTGACTAGCTTCTACCATTAGCCACTAAAAATACCCAGAGCCGTCCACAGGAAACGATAGAGCCAATCTCTTCAACAGTTCGCAAGTTTAGCTAGCAGTGCATTAAAGTCTTGCTTCATTGCATACTTCTTTATTGTCTGAATATTGGAATGTGCGTCAATAAAACAAGCATACATGCTCGGACGTTGTTGACTTGTTTTGATCACAAACCAGCAGTGTACATCACGGAAAAGTTGCCCTTAGAAACTCACAGTGGTGTACAGTTCCGCCTCCTGAACACGGTGATGTCTGCTCCTCTTCTGGCAGGAACCACGACATTTTTAACCATACACACTCTTGTAAGTTATAATATGTGTCATCGGTGAGTTAAACGTCTACCAGGGTTTATAATTTTTCGACCGAAGGACTCCAGACAGGTGGTGAGTAGAGACGCTTCCAAGGACCCCTTGTGACGTGACAATACGTCATGTCCGTCAGTCGTCAAAGCACTCAGATTTCCCTCTAAACCCCTTAAGAATGATTCACGGTCACCAGTTTAAGAATCACCCAGTGAAATCACCCCAAAACCAATTCCCGTTAATTATGCTGAGTAAGTCCTAAAGGTACATCTACTGCCATGTTTTGTAATATGTATAATTATGACCTAAGATTTTCATCTTCACCGTTCGTGGTTCCATGGTGTAATGGTTAGCACTCTGGACTCTGAATCCAGCGATCCGAGTTCAAATCTCGGTGGAACCTTTTTTGTTGTCCGGTCCCATTTTTGCAAATCCACATCCGTCTTATTCTGCTTTAGTGTTCACTTTTTATATTTAGCACTTTAATAAACGCGGCGTTACGAGCTGGATAAGGTCGATCTTCCCGTTTACGGCATATGGTTTACGGCGTGTGTTAACGTCAGTAGAAAATGGCGGCGCGCATAGGACGACGTTGTTATTTACTTTATTGTCAGATCCATGTAGGAACACACGATATTCCAGCGCGGCCTGTTGAAGTCAGACACAGAATCAACAGTTTCCAGTCGAGCGCTGGCTTCAGAACCCGGAGGTCAGACCGCTCCCAGGTTAGTGTGGATGAACCAGGGGGTTCTGGTTCCAGACACCCACAGGAAATGAGACGGTTCAGGACTCCTCACACTGCTGAGCTGATCAGTGTTATTGCTTACAGGGGATTTGACTTCTGATGTAAACATAGAACTGAAAATGATAACAGCACCGTTAGATAGAAGAAAAACTGAACCAAAATATAAGACGAGATACAATTTGTGTGAATTTACAGCATCATTGCCTGAAGATGTTCATCAGCATTGTCTGTCTTTTTTTTTTCAGGATGACCCAGTGCACATTCCAGTTGGTAAAATGCACACATCCATTAGGAAGAATGAGAATGTCAAGAACATTAATTAGGAAATGAATAAAAACAATCTATTCTCTTTCTGCTTTCTAGACCGTCTGACAGTATCTTACTGCAAAAGCAGTGGTCCTGGTGGTCAGCATGTCAATAAAGGTTCTCATCTCACTTGCTGCCTGTTGATAATTGCATATATACCACACGCTGCAGCTCATAGAGGAATTCATCATTTACAGTACAGTCAAGGAGTACACAGGCTTGACTTTCTCCACCTCTCTTGCCTCTCTCAGTCAACACCAAAGCAGAGGTCCGATTCAACTTGCAAACAGCAGACTGGATCCCTGCCGATGTCAGACAGAAAATCTTGGAAAAGGTTTGTTTCAGTTTCTGTGTTTTTAGTTCGTCATTCTTAACATATAACCATTACCATCATCATATAACCATTACCGTCATCACTCTCCTCCTGGTGGACACCGACAAGATACTTCATCCCTACAGTGTGTTATGTGAATGACATGGGACAGGAAATTCAACATCACAACAATGAGTCAGCATCAGTCACAAATGCAGCTCACCACTTCGTGTCTGTGTCCAATTCCTGATCCCAGAGTGTGTCTGTAGTCTAATAGTCTAAATTTAAAACATACATTACTGAATGTGTGGTACAGTACACCGCAGTTCAAACTGGTTTCAGTGAGTCACAAAATGTAAGCAGCATCCCTAGTCTCAAGTGTTCTGTTCTGGTTATCTGGACACAAGCCAAATGTGTGTAACTACTGTGGTTCTCAAACATATCTCTCTATTTGTGGTGTGGTAAATGATCTGCTGTGTGCCACAGAACAGAAATTCCATTAACAAGGCTGGGGAACTGCTGGTGACCTCGGAGCTGAGCAGGAGCCAGCAGAGAAACTTTAATGACTGTATACAGAAGATCTCTGCTATTATTGAAGCAGCTACAGAGAAGCCGTATGAGCCAACAGCCGAGGATCTGGCCCTCAGGGCAGCCAGGTACAAGTTTACAGGTTTATACAGTCACTGAACATTTTGTATTTGCAACAACTTATAACAGCTCACAAATGTGAAAATGTTGTGCAGGTTAGACAAGAGGAACAAAGAGCGCCTAAAACAGAAGAAGATTCATTCAGGAGTCAAGCAAAGCAGACGAGTGGATTTTGATTAATTCTCATGACAGTTGTTGAATGTGACACAAACATTAAAAACAATAAAATATATGACAATATAATAACAGACCTCTGATAAGTCCTTATTCAGCTGCGGTCAGGGTAAGGGGAAAAGGGAAAAACACTAGCAGAGGATGGTTTCGATCCATCGACCTCTGGGTTATGGGCCCAGCACGCTTCCGCTGCGCCACTCTGCTATGATGTTAGTAAACGGGGGAGTCGAAAAATATCAACATTGTCGTCGAGGATTTTTCTGTCTCCAATGAAACGTTTCATATCGCCTCCGAATTGAGTTCCAACACCTTCCAATTTGTAATAAATACCTAAATAAGTCCAAACATTTCCAGGCGGACGTTTCCCACTGCTCCCACTTCGCTGCGACGAAGAAAAAGCTGCGAGCAAACTGGCGTTTTAGAGGGGCGGGACCTAGAGACTATACCTTCTCTGATTGGTTGGTTGCTGTCGCTGAGCTCAGTGAAGATTCTTGATGACAATCCACTTGATGGCGCTATTGTACAGTTGAACAGCCCAGTACACGATACACAATACACAGCAAGAATAGATAGACACACAATACACAGCTAGAATAGATAGACACACAATACACAGCTGTCGCACACAGTCACACAATATACAACTGTAGTACACAGTCACACAGTAAACGACTGTAGTACACAGTCACACAATATACAATTGTAGTACACAGTCACACAGTAAACGACTGTAGTACACAGTACACGACTAGTACACGCTACACAGTATACATAAAATAAACAAAATAGGTTCAAAAGAGTGCGTCATGAGCCTGATGCTCACATGCACATGCTCCTTCATTTAAACCAGTACATGAACAAGGACATTTCCTGTCATTTTACTTCCACAAGCATCATGTTACAAAGAGAGTTATTATTATTATTATTATTATCTCAGTGTATACTTCTTCCAAATATTGAAGAAACACACTTGTATTTGTAGTTTGCCTCGTTTCGTCACAGGGTTGAGCGCCCTCCTCTGCTGTTTGAACTGAACAACACACCACTGACGTAGCCGACCGTGTATGTGCTGTGACATTTTAATATCACTACCTACAGGTGATCACTGGTCACTATTCTCCACCAACCTGTGAACACCAGTAAGATGTGAAAACAAACAAAATGACCCGAGCATGAAGGTTTGTTTGTGGTAAAACATCCATATGATTTATTCCATCAATGTATGTAACAGATTGGAATATTGTTCGTTTAATGTAGCAACATAAGACACACGCATGCGCGCACGCACACACACACACACACACACACACACACACACACACCATAAAGTGAGCTGATAGATTGTCCCACTCCACCCCACTGGGATGGTGTTTGTGGTAGAATGATCCGTCATTTAGTGGAGATGTCCCCATGTTATCAGACGGAGAGGAGATGAATGAGACCAATAACAAATCCATAACCAATATTTTCACCTGACTGCGTCTGTCTGCTGCCAGTCACACAGTAAACACACACACACACACACACACACTGTCTCCACTGTGGGCGCAACTGTGTCAGAACACTCAACTACACTGGGAACTTCCCTTCTAAAGGCCACAACAGCAGTTAACATGCACTTGGTGTGTGTGTGTGTGTGTGTGGGTGTGTGGGTGTGTGTGTGGGTGTGTATCTGAATCAGTCCACATTCTGCAGACCTCTCAGATAGTCTGTGATTGTTCTACAAACCAGGTCCTGGTGGAGGTCTGAGGGTACTGATGGAGGTCTGAGGGTCCTGGTGCAGGTCTGAGGGTCCAGCTCTTTGAGGTGCATTGGTCAGTGAGGAGTGAGACCTTCTAGCCATCTCCTGATTTTTCAGGTTTAGACACTGAGAAACATCAGGTCTGCAGAGAACACATAGTAATATCAGTCTACTTGTAGAGGACATGATTGTAAAACATCCACTCTGAAATGTCTCTTTCCACTTCTTTCCATTTTGTTGGATTTTGACTGTGCACGTCATTTTTAGAATCTTTATTTTCTATTTATATTTTTTGTTGTGGAGCCAGCAGCTAGATTGCACATGGATGATTCAAAGCATCATCATCAAAACAATAAAAAATAATAAAAAAGGAGAAAATACAAAAGAAACAAAAGTAGTATTCAAAAATAGAACATTTCAGACACTAACAATAAAGTTAATAAGTTGTCGGCTCAGCTCTGCTAATGTGTCCAATATCCCCCAAAGAATGGTTTTATGAATTTGAGATTTCGCTAACGAGGTCAGGTGAGTGGACAGTGAAAAGGGAGTCGCCAGCTGCTGCTGCAGATGTTAACTGTGGTCTATCAGCTCCCCGTTGTCTCCTGATCACCTGCGTTCACCTGCTCACTTTGCTGTCCAAGAGCTCTGATCTGAGCTGTGCATGTGGTTCCTTGGAGGTTCCTCGGGGATGTAACATGCATAATAACTCATGACGCTGCCTCTTGCTCTGCACAGCGTCACCACCGATGTTTTTCGTCTGAAAACACTCCTCTTCCTCATGTCGTTGTGGTTCTCCCACACATTTGAGCAATGCACACATGTCATGGAATTGTCCAATTTCTGATTTTTTTAGTAGCATGACTTTCAAAATCAGATGCACATACACACACAAAGAGCAGAGAGGGCCTTGTCAACCATCTGTGACCTATGAGCTGACCACAGCCGGCCACTTTCACTTCCTCTTTCTGCGTGTCTGGGTTCCCCTTATGACACACACACTGCTGATGTTTACGGTACAGACATGATGGTAAAGTGCTGCCTCTGGGCTGCACTCCATGTACGGCCAAATACACCTGTGATTCATCTCATCCTGTGCAGGAGCATGGAAGCACATCAGTCACATTTCTCTTCTGTCCTGTAGAATAAGTGTTTTAAAATTGTGATATTTCCTGATTAAATTGAATTAATGTTTCTATATATCTATATATCTATCTATCTCACGAACCACAAACATGTGCACCCACATGCACACACATTAATATGTGCGCACACACACACACACACACACACACTCCCACACACGTCACACATGTCAACATGAGGAAAGTTGGTCCGTCTGTCGTCATTCATTCATTCATTCATTCATGTCAACCTGGACAGCAACCATTCACGCTTACATTCACATCCAACCAGCCGCCAGTTAGCCTGACATGCTGTTGGAGGTGGGAGGAAGCCAGAGTACTTGGAGAGAACCCACACAGACACAGGTCAGGAACAGAACCAGGGACCTTCTCGACCCAGAACACACACACTGACTCAGCACGTCACACAGGTGTCAACTCCACCAGGAGGTTAACGTGTCATTGCTTCACGTGCCACTGATGGATTTGACAAACAGACGAAACCACAACAACAAACCTGTGATGGTGATCCATGATCAGAGGACGTGACTCAGACGTGTGTGCAGCAGCCAGGTATTAGGTGTTATACATGTGATAATTCAGCCTCTATTTTCTCGAGGACCTTTATCTGTTTCCTGTCTGAGTCATGACTCTGTGCACACACACACACACTCTGCTCTTCCTTTTGTTCCTCCGTCCTCATCGTCTCCATCCAGCAGCGCTCACCTTTGTCCACGTGCAGCTCAGTAATTAGCATGTTGGAGTTTGTCCTCACATCTGAGTGGTCGGAGCTGCAGCGCCGGAAACACGTCGTCATGTCACGGACACACACATCCTCCGGCTGACACAGAGCAGATCCACAGACGCCGTGTTTAACCTCCATCTTCATGTCACAGGATGTGGTCAAATTATCTTCCGTCCCACACTGCACCCATTATGTGTTGTGTGAGTGCGCTGAGTGCAGCACGACAGAAGTGTGTATTGGAGATTTTGCAGCTCCACAGAAACTCCTTTTACGTCGTGACAGCTCCACCGAGGAGATCTCGCTGTGATAACGCGACTGTGGAACATGTCTACTGCTTCAGCACAAAACCTCATGTGGTCTCCACCTGGAGCTTTGTCTCTGCAGTGTTCAGCAGTGAAACAGTTTTGTGTTTGGACCTGAACCATTTTTTGGCCTAAGTCAACTCTGCATGATGATTTCTGACATATGACACAGGCCATCCTTTCCGTCGAGGGAGACGATAAGCAAACTGTGGAAAAGGCAACTGGATGACATCACCTGCAGCAACGTGAGGACATTATACATTCTATTTTATTTTATTTACATGTTTTATGGGTATTATTTCTACCTCTTTATTCTATTTTGTATTTGTAAAATGAGTAACACATATATTTACTTTGTATGTGGAACTGGTTCAATTGTGTAATGTTTGAACCTGCAAAAATGAATCTTGCCTCTGTCTGACATATATGTAGGTTTCTTCTAACCTTAACTTTAACCCCAAATACTCTGTCTTAACTTGTATTACACCAGCAGACGCAGTACTGCGGTTTCATTGTGCAGTAAACTGACTTTCTGTTGTGTGAATTCACTGGATGCATTTGTCAGCTGCTGCCTCTTCTCAGAGCGCTGCTTTGTTAAACATATTGGTTTATTTGAAAGAACTTCAGCTTCACTTGTGACTTCACTGCGTCGTTTTATTTCATTTTCTTGCACTAGTTGTCATGGCACCAGCAGGAGCAGTGCTCAGCTCCGTCGTGGGACCTATCATGACAATAAATAACCATCCTCTTCCGTCCTTTATACAGTCAGTGCAGTATTTGTCCTGGCTGTAGTTGACTGTGGCTCAAACCAGGAACTCTGACTTCCTTTGTGACCCTTGTGGGCGACTTGGAGACCACCAGGAGCTGACGGCTGTCAGAGCGCTCACAGTGAAGATGCCTTCAGTCGCTGCCTTTCTCCATCTTCAGTCATTTGAGGAATGTCGAAGAGGAAGCGGAGGTGCAGGGACCCGCCATCAGCCCCTCCACAAAGACCTGTGCAGGTCCCCGTCCTCTCGTTCATCATCCATCCAGCTGCCTGTCAGGATGTGTCGGGCCCAACAGATACGAGCTGCTGTCGGGTTGAGCCTTCCCTTACGAGGGCCCCTCTCGGAGCTGTCCAAGGGCCCCGTCAGGGCCTGGAGTGCCACGCCAACTCAATCTTAGTAGTGGACAAAGTGAGGAGAGTGGGAGCCGTCCCATCAGTCTCTATTATGAGACGGTGTTGTTGCTTCGCTGTCGTGTTCCTGCGGTACTCCAAAGGAGCTGCTGTCTCATACATCATCGGTGAACAAAGGGCCTGGCTGTGGGGGTGGGGAGAGGAGGTGGATCCTTCCTGCCCCAGACACACACTTCAACCCCCAACTCAAGTTCTCTCAGCTGGAGGGGGGAGTGGGACTCAACTTGAGGTTGGTTTCATGATCATCAGTGGTTGGAGGTTCCTCAGGGCAACAAACCCCATCAGACATCTCCTCAAACGTCAGCAGGGGTCCGTTCCAGAGCAGGTTCAAGAAAAGCTTGAGTGGTTTCATCCTGAAATGAGGAAAAACTGCTGAATTTAACAACCTGAACTGAATCATGTCTGTGAAAGAACTCACATCTTATCTTCTCATTTCAGGAGTCTGAACATGTAAATCTCCCGTGCTCATCCTGGGGTCCGTTCCGGAAAGCAGCTTTAATGAAAATCAATCCTGATTTGAGATAAAAACGCTTGAATTCTGCTTTCATACAAACTGTCAAACGTCCTTCAAGCTTCAGTAAAGCTCTGCAATTCTTTTCAGGATGAACTAACGTAATGCTGATGCTCTTGATTTCGTTTCATTTGTTGCCTCGTGTGTGAGGCCCGTTGGATTCAGTGTTTTTAAGAGAAGCCTCATTTGTTCTATGACAAACATTCTGTTTGTTTCAAACCGTAAATCACACAGAAGCAAATGAACCAAACACTGCAAACAAATACACACGACCAAAAAGGGCCAAACCACATGGATGTCTTCAGTGTTGTTGGTATTAATGAAATCAGATGCCTCCAATTCCTTATCTGATCTGTCTTCCAGAAGATTCTCTCAGAAGGAACATTCGTCACCGCCACCAGCTCAGCAGGTCTGCTGCTCGTTGGACGAGACGCTGCGCTGAAAGCATCAGCTGAACATCATCGACACATGACTTATCACTGTTTGATCTCTGACCCCTGACGGGCAAACCAGCAGACCTGTGAACGGTTTATTCCCAGCAGCCGTCAGCACCCTCAAACAAACAGTTGATTTCACATCCGAGTGAAAAGAATCGTTCCCAAACCTCAACGACACACGTGCAGCGCTTAGAGTGAAATAAATACTGTTTACTGCACCTATTCCAGTGTGATTTCATTTTATATTCCACACATTATTTCTTCTTTTGTTTACTCCTGTCATTTTTCTACTGTCCCACACAGTAATTCTTCTCAGTGACTGGTGCAGCCATCATCTGAAAAAACAAAAAAAAGAGTAAAAAATGAAGCAGGTTTTTACTGGATGAAAGTCAGAACCAGCAGAAGAACCCATTGGATGTTCTGAGTAGGACATTAGCGTCATAAAGAGACGCTTCAACCCCCCAGTCCACAGTCTGAGTCGGACCCACATACTCGTGATGTACCAGCACTTCAGGATTAGTCTGCAGTGACTGAAAAGTTCTTTTCATTTCTTCATCAAGGCAAAAGGAACAGTGTTGAAACTATACAAACAGGACACGTTACTGACTCTCAACTCCGACGGCGGTGCTCAGCGTGTGCTCGGCGTGTTCTCGCCGTGTGCTCGGCGTGTTCTCGGCGTGTGCTCGGCGTGTTCAGAGAGCAGCAGACGCTCTGGACTCAAACACTTTGAACAAAGGTAATAGCTTCTATCACAACGATGACGCCGGTGACAAATAGGCCCGTTTCACTCCATTGTTTTACACTTTCCACCCGCTCAGCTGATTGATGGTGCCAGAGCTCATGACATCATCAACTTCGGCTTGACGTGGGTTTAATGTGCCATTGTTTCCCTCGGGAGGGTTTCACACACAAAACACTGAACCAATGAGAAATAAAGTCATCAATTCATTTATAAACACCTGCTACTGCTCTGGTGTTAGTGTGAGCGTTACGCAATCACGTGTCAAAGGGTTAGTGACCCAGGCCTCGAGGTGCAGGGGATGGAAACATGGCAGTAGACAACAAACCTCAACTAAAACCCTTTTAATCAAAGACAAACAAGAGTCAAATAAATGTACAACTTCAATCCAGAGGAAAAAAAGACAAACATGACATGAAACAGAAGAATCAATAAGACACAGACACAAAGGACTGAGATACACATTATACATGACGACCCGAGACACTGGTGAACGCGTGAGGCAACGCAGAGAGATGATTGGATGAAACACCAGGGAGCGTGAGGGAGGAAGGGACGGGGAGAGAGAGGACTGAAAAGAAGACACAGGTGAAACACGTTGTCTGGTTTGTTCATGCTGACGTGACGAAAACTGCAGAATGTTCCTTTTGTCAGGTTCATTGATGAACTGAATTCAACACTATTTAACACCTATTAGTTTAATTTCAGTGAAAATAGAAGTGAAAACAGCAGTTTACCTCATGTTAGGATTAAACAAACTTTTCACTAACGCTGCTTTTTGAAAGGAACCGCAGGACGGCAGGTGATCACAGGAAGGAACCGGACCCACAGGACGAGGACAGAGTGAACCTTTTATGACTTTTATGAGCTGTTATGACTGTCGTTACCTGAGATCACACGAGCTGGGGCACCCCACTGACCTCGGGATGGTAACACCGTGTGTCAATCATGTGCTCGCTGCTTCAGCCCCAGCTTGTAGTTTTCACAGGTGAGTAACACAAGGTTCAGAATTCTCATTCCACTCATCTCAGCCCGCTGCTCCGGGAAGACACTGAAACAAGCTTGCATGTGTGTGTGCTAGTTTGTGCGCATGCTAGCGTGTGTGTGTGCGTGCGTGCGTGTGTGTGTGTGTGTGTGTGTGTGCGTGCATGCGTTGACACCATCCCAAACTTCCATGAATGACTAGTGGTAACTTGTGTTTGTTACCTGAATTTCCTGTGTTTTAATTGTTTAACGTCAGACGCCGCTTTGATATCACTTTGAGGTGTTTTAGTGGTTGAACTGGAGACGGCGTCAACACAATACGGGGTGAAGATCACTGAAGTTCACTGAAGGTCACTGACATGGAGACATTTGCTCATGAAATGATGAACCCCACCCGTTGTTGGCTCTGATTCAGTCCGTTCCTTTGTCTGATCTCCGTGGATCAATTCTGAACAAATCACCTGACTCCGACGGTTTCAGATTGGGTGTGATGCTGAATCAAGTGTCTCATGTGAATCCAGTGACTCAGGTCAGTTCAGTGACTGACTCAGGAGTCAGTGAGTCCTCAGTCTCCTCAAACACTCACAGAATCTCGTCAGCTCTGCTCACGTCCACAGTCGGACACTTTGGATTTACAGACTTTCTGTTCTCACAAACTAAAGTAGATCTGGTTTATATCAAACCTGTATTTAATATCTGGATCAGGCGTATCACTCATCTCACTTCTGACAATTTCCATTCTATGGGTTACCCGTACCCTACACCGTACCCTACACCGTACTCTACGTCGTACCCTACACCGTACCCTACACCGTACTCTACGTCGTACCCTACACCGTACTCTGTTGTACCCTACACCGTACTCTGTTGTCCCCTACACCGTACTCTATGTTGTACCCTATGTTGAATACTACACCGTACTCTACATCGTACTCTATGTCATACCCTACACCGTACCCTACACCGTACTCTACGTCGTACCCTACACCATACTCTGTTGTACCCTACACCGTACTCTATGTCGTACCCTACGTCGTACCCTACACCGTACCCTACACCGTCCTCTGTCGTACCCTACACCATACTCTATGTCGTACCCTACACCGTACCCTACACCGTACTCTACACCGTACTCTGTCGACCCTACACCGTACTCTATGTCGTACCCTACACCGTACTCTATGTCATACCCTACACCGTACTCTATGTCATACCCTACACCGTACTCTACGTCGTACCCTAAGCTGTATACAATGCGTCAATGCAGAATCTTCACTGTCGGTAAGACCAGGGGTCCCCAACCACCAGGCCCCGGACCGTAACGGTCTGTGGATGATTTTGTACCGGGCCGCAAACAATAACTAATCGTGATTAGAATATGCATAAAAATATGTTTTTACATCCGGTTGTTATTTTGAAAGACAACCGCTTCCGCCCTCGCCTAACTTCCACGCTTGACTCTTTGGCGCGTATTTATCCTGCATCAACAATGCAAGCTAACCCTCATAAAATGCAGCAGAAACAGAGTTCACCAGAGGGTTTGTTTGGGAAAAGGTAAAGGAGACAACAATGAGACAGCAGAAGGGTCACAGACTGCCTACAAAAAGAAAGCTGCATGAAAAAGAAAATTCCTTCAAAACTGCGCCGCCACATGGAGACAAAACACCCAGCATAGAAAGGAAAGACCTTCGAATATTTTGAAAGAAAAAAACGGAAACATGGAGCACAGAAACAAGACTACGAAGTAGACTGGACCAGATGGGACCGTCTAGTTGCAGGAAAACAAGCCCAGAGCTCCCACTGATTCTACATTTTGGTGAGTTAATATTATAGTGTAATAGTTCATGAAAGTGCCAAATATAAAATGTAATTGTTGCATTCAGATCACATACTAAATCTAATGATTAAGGTTTTTGATATTGGAACCTTCACGCCCCTACCCAGTCCTTGAAAAAGTGTTTCTGCGTGAAACTGGTCCCTGGTACAAAAAAGGTTGGGGACCACTGGGTAAGACCAACGTGTGATTTGTTCTTTTATTACATCATGTTGGTGGGACCAAGTCTGAGGGCGACTATACTTTGTGGATAATAAAATTATAAACAGACACAGTCTTTTCTGGGTGGCTGCTTGCTCTTGTTCATTTTTTTCCTCGAGATAGCACACGCCAACTCCCGCCTGTGAACACACAAACACTTCTGGTCTTTTCCTTTCACAACAAAACTCACATCCTGTATACTGAACCATACCTGACACTGTCATAATAAGAAAATAGATTGCTTAACAGAAGTAGGTTACATCGGTATCGACCAGTCTCTCCCCTCGCTTACAACTTGAACAGAACATGGCACCTGTCTCCTCAGCGCTCCATCCCAACATGATCACATCTCTCCAGTCCTGGCCTCACTTCATTGGCTCGCGGTGCATTTTGGAATTCATCTGAAGACATTATTGATAGCTTTAAAAGCCTTACTTGGACACGCCCCCAATATTAATCAGACCTCCTGCTAAAGCACTGAGATTGGCCAGTCAGCTGCAGCTAGTGTCCCCAAGGTCAACAGAGCCTGATGTTTGCCCATAGACACATCACATCTGTCCAGACACCAGAGGTCTTTGAATCTTTTTAAAAAAAGGCTTTTAATCCAGGTTTACGTTACACTTCCATGATCTGCTAGTCTACTAGTCTGTGTTTTGTGTTGCTTTCTTTTCTTTTGTTTGCCCCATGTTTGTCTTTTGATATGTACAACACTTTGGTTAACTCATGTTTTTAAATATGAGTTGAGTTGATTTGACAAAGAAGCATAAATCAGGACCACCTGCCGTTCTTCCACTGAACCGCAAGGTGCACCACTAAAACAATGTTTAAAGACGAAGCGAAGCGAAGCAAAGACAACAAAGAGGCACTAACGTGATGAAGAAGCTCGGAGGTCAAGTGCAGCCATCGGGAAACGTATGTGGGCGACATTTGACCACAGCGAGAACACAAGAACGTGTCCAGTGAGACACCATGAGAACCCAACAGGCCCATGAACAACAGGATTCAACAAATATGCTTGAGAATGTGAACACATGCACAGGAGCATTCCTGCTGCACATTTTGCATCTGATGACTGTGATCACATCACATGTGGGCTCACAGAAGAATCCACAGACCTTCTGCCGGAGAGGACAAACATTAGCATAGCATCCTCTCCTGCTGCTTCCCGCCAAGTTATGCAGACATTTTTCCTCTGAGCTAATGAATTTTCATTTTGGCCTCGGCTGTTAGCGCTCTTTGACAAACAAGAGCCTTTGGCTTCATTCTCAAAGATGGCCTGACTCAATGAGGCCACGGGGGGCAACAAATAAAAGACTCTTCGTGTTCTCGGCAGTGGAACGTTTCGTGAAATAATGACAAGTCTGATGACAGAGAACAGGCGGCGTATTGAAGGAGCACAAAGGCCACGTTGACTCGTCGCACTAAATGATCCATAAGCAGCTGCTAGGATTGTCGGAATATGCTGATTCCACAGGACGGGGGAGTGTGTGTGTGTGTGTGAACCTGCAAGTTGTGTTTCACGCACTACCTGTGTGTGTGTGTGTGTGTGTGTGTGTGTGTGTGTGTGTGTGTGTGTGTGTGTGTTGAGAATTAC
>CAAKHB010007042.1:57998-70398 GCA_901007665.1 Aeoliscus strigatus
TGTGTGTCTGAGTATGCTGATGACTGTTTGCGTTCATGTTGGTGTGTCTTCATGCTTGTATATGCACGAGTGTGTGTATCTGCGTGTGTACGTGTGTGCATGCATCTGTGTGAGTGAGTGTGTGTTGGCGGCGGCTTGTTTGACTCCTATGAAATGTCAGTACACACATTTCAAACAGAATGTGCCTTTATGTCCGTGAAGCAGCAGATACCATCGGAGTTTCTCTGGGATGGAACATGAACTCAGCGGAGTCACGTCTCCACTCGTAGTTTACAACATAGGGTCTCAGCAAAAGATCTGAATTGAGCGTGAAGACCTGCAGAGTGAACAAGTCTTACCTCTTTTGGTCCAGACTTTTCCATTTGATCCACACCAAATTGACAGATGTGAAAGCTCCCAGACCAAGATGCGGACCAAAGAACCAAACTCTGCTCAGGATTTATATAATTCCATGTTGGAGCTCTAGGAACAAAAAACAAAACTTTAAAACTGAAGCTTCATTGTACATTCAGACAAACTAATGTGGCAGCTAAAAGCAGAACAATGCAAAATGCATTCTGGTATACCTGGTTACATTGTGGTGTACTGTGTACTGGTTTGAGCTGCAAGTGTGTATGTAAGGTGCTGTACAAATAAAGTATTATTATTATTATTACTACTGTGAACAGTCTGCTCCAACTGACATCCTGAATCCACCATTCAGTAGGTAGTATGCAGTATATACTGAGGTAGTATGCAGTATGTAGTATATACAGAGGCAATATGTTGTATGTAGTATGCTGTAGATACACAGTAAGTAGGATATAGTAGGTAGTTTAGAAAAGGCCCTCTGTCTCTCCCGGTGTGGAGCCACGACAGCAGCATAGCATCAGTCGTCTTCTACTTTCCTACCGTTGACAATAAAACTGGACCAGGACACGGATCCAGTCCCAGATAACTGAACTAGGTTCCATATTGTCCATGGTTGTAACGCCATGACAGCGTCTTTGTCACCTTGTGTTTGTTCATTAGCCTTAGGTGGTAAAGAACGCTGACTAGATAGTTTGAGCGCTCTGGTGCTGCGACTATGTACTCCAGGTACTCCGTCTTCCACCCTCCTCCAACATCATACTGATGTTAACTGGTCTCTGTCAATCCCCCGAATGTTGTCTGTCCTTCAGCTGGTGACTGGTCCAGGTTGACCCCTGACCTTCACCCACTGACAGCTGGGATCAGATCCACAACAACCCAAACCTGAGATGATGAACGAAGTCCACATGAACATGAACAACAGGAGGTGAGAGGAGTTTTTGAAGACAACTTGAAGGCGGTGGACCAAACATGCATGTGTGTCTCATGAGTTCTTTCTGGGGCGTTTAACGTCCAGAGCAGTTGACAGCATGAGGTCTGGTGGTTTTTAAACCCACTGTGTCGCCTCACACGCGTCATGTGTTGTCAGCGGTGCTTCACTCTGACAGTGATTGGTCGTTGTCAACCAGACGGGACGCTCAGAGGAGTGTGGGATGGCCGGGTGGAGCAGCTGCCACTCAGCTACAGAACGAGTCCGGTCGTCACTTGAGAAATCACTCTACTCATGACACAGTGGTCTCCTTCCACCATCTAAACCAACAAAAACATGTTCATATGCATTTGTTTCCAATGCCTGAACCCAGGACGTGAATAACAAACAGGTTCTAACTATTTAACTGCACATGTGCACAAGTAGTAGACAGACGTTCCTCTAAAAATCATTTCTGCAAAGAACAAGCTGAATCTTGAACTGAATTCAAAAGGTTTATCGCATCTTTACGCATCATCCCTGGTTCGTTTTCCTGGTCTGGGAGTTTGCCTGCTCTCCCTGTGTCTGCATAGGATCTCTCCAGGTACTCTGGCTTCCTCCCACCTCCAAAAGTTAATTCTACATTGTAAGTGTGAATGTGAGCATGAATGGTTGTCTGTTTGTGAATGTCATCCCTGTGGTGAAGAGGCAACTCGTCCAGTTTGAATCTGGTTGTTCATCAGTTCAGCTGGGATCAGAATGAATGAAGGAATGAACGAATGAATGAACCACCCCCCTGGAGGAGCAAGACGGACATCTTTCCTCATGTAGACAGGTCTCCAAGCAACATTTATCTTCAAGAGGAAGACGTGTGACAGATATGTGTGTGTGGTCTCATTAATTCCAAGAGGATGTTGTTGCTCTGTGTGCTCCATCCCTCGTCATGAACAAACCATCTTACATAATGCACATATTGAAGTACTCACACAGTCATAAAAATACAGCGTTAACACACGATTGTGACTGCTGTTTACACACGCACATACATTTGCTCAAAGGGTGTTTGTGATGCTGGTGACTCAGCTGTGTGTTTGACAGCATCTGAGATGTGGTGACTCATACACTTGTTCTGTTTGTGAGTTAACATGCTCACTTCCTTCTGTTGCAGGAGGCAGCTGAAGACACATGGGCGCTGTGATAGGTCAAATTCTGTTTGACACCAAAACCAACATTTCACAAACAAACATTGACTCGTCTATCTGGACAAAAACTTTTTTCCCAGCCCATCCATCCATCCATCCATCATCTTCCACTTTATCCAGGAACAGGTCGCAGGGGCAGCAGCCTGCGAAGGGACACCCAGACTTCCCTCTCCCCAGACACCTCCTCCAGCTCTTCCGGGAGGACCCCAAGGCGTTCCCAAGCCAGCTGAGTGCCGTCACTCCAGCGTGTCCTGGGTCTTCCCCAGGGTCTCCTCCCGGTGGGACATGCCTGGAATACCTCCCTAGGGAGGTAAGGCTAGGACTCTCTTCCCACCCGGAGGGTACAAGCCAACTGTATCCGGTCGAGAACCATGGCCTCAGACTTGGAGGTGCTTATTCTCATCCAAGTCGCTTCACACTCGGCTGCGAACCGCCCCAGTGCATGCTGAAGGTCCTGGCCCGAAGGAGCCAACAAGACAACATCATCCGCAAAAAGCAGAGATGAAATCCGGTGGCTCTCAAACCGGACCCCCTCCGGTCCCTGGCGGCGCCTAGATTCGGTCCATGAAAATAATGAACAGAACCGGTGACAAAGGGGAGCACTGCCGGAGACCAACCTGCACTGGGAACAGGTTCGACTTGCTGCCATCAGTTCAAACCCAGCTCCTCCTCCTGTCGCATAGACCATACAGCCCATAGCAAAGGGCCCCCGATCCCATACTCCACGAGTACCTCCCACAGGACGCCACGAGGGACACGGTCGAATGTCTTATCCAAGTCCACAATACATATGTGGACTGGTTGGGCAAACTCCGGTGGTGCATTTCGCACCTTCAGTCGCTATAGAAACCATCTTATGAAGCAGAAGTACACTATAAGGGGCTGTTGCATCACATAACTTATGTAGACAGAATAAATGACTAATGAAGAAATAAGGTTCACAAGTCTCATACAACACACATAAAGTCATTAAGTAAAATTGCAACATTTAAGGAAAATAGCATTTTACACCTGATTATCCTGATTATTTGAACACAAAGTTCTTCCTCTCTTTCCTCAAGTTCGATTCCTCTGTCGCAGAGATTATCTGTGCGTTATAGGTCCATCAACAAGTCATTTCCTATGACACAGTCTGTCAGTGTTTTAACATTTCCCTATTTTTCTTCAACTTCTACGACCTGGTCTCTCAGCTGTAGATTGCGGTATCGCTGTGCAAGTCTTGTTCGCGCAAACCGCAACATTACGACCGCTCCTTGGACGCATAACAGAAAAATGTAAACAACACAAAATGACATTTCACTGGAAACTACTCATCGATGGAAGCTCTAATGACTGCAGACATTCCGAGTCCGCTCTGCTCCCAGACTCTGGAGTCTTTTCCAGGCTGTGACATTCTTGCTAGCTTCGGTGCTGCCTGACTTTTATTAACAATGTCCAAGAGTTAGGGTGTAGAATTGGTCCAGTGTTCCACGGCCAGGACGAAAACCACATTGCTCCTCCTGGATCCGAGGTTCGACTATCAGTTGAAATTCTCCTCTCGCAGTGAGACGGTTTCATGACTCATCTTAAGAATTTCATTCTGTAGTTCACATTTTTGGATGTGTATATATGTCATCTGAACCGCTTTAGTTTAAACACAGTATTTATAGAAATAGTATGTGGAGAAATAAAACATTTATTATTAGAGGATGAAAAAACAGTCGACACAAAATTAGCATTTGCCAACATATTTCATGATTTCGTCAAAGATTCAAGATATTTCCTTAAACCTCTGCAGCACTGAGTGGACGTGTGCGTGTGTGTGCGTGTCACAATCAGGGGAAATAGTTAAATTGGAGTACTTACTCAGTTACTTACCTATTTATTTGTTTAAACCTACCAATCAGGCACGGAAACAGCAGAGTACTGAGAGTCAGAGAGGATGTGGGAGAGAGGAGGGAGGCTGTGGAGTTCAATGGCCGGCCTGGCCTTCCCCTCTGAGCTCGTCCTCAGGACTTCTGGGAAATGTTGTCTTACTGTCAGAATCACAACGCGATATTTCCTTTCTTTACAGTTTTTCGATACAAAGCTTGGACGTTAGCTCTCACACGCACATTTCCCCCATAACATCACCACGGCATGTTTCAGTGTGAATCCATCGGTGGGATGGCTCGCGCGTGTGGTTAACACCGAAACTCAATATCCCATAATGCACCGCGAGTGCGCAGGCGCAGTGATTGTGGACCGCAGGAAAATGACAGGAGGACGGCAAATATTTGGGGAAGAAATTAGCCATTATTACAAAGGCATAATTCATATTTTTCATAGACGTCTCTTTTTGACTTTGTTCAAACGTGGACCGGTGGAGTGTTTGCGGCCAACGGACGGTCTGTGAGGCGTTCAGCGGTAAACCCTCATCGACACACCGATAACCGTTAGTTTCCTCCTGCAGCCAGAATGCCGCGGAACAACAAAACTCCTCTCATCCAGAAAATAGCACAGCAGGCATATTCCACCTTCAAGGGCTTCAAGCACTCCGCCAACGGGGACAGCGGTGTGCTGGCCGACAAACAGGCCGAGCTCGGCTCCTTGGTGAAGGCGGTTCGGGCTGCCGACCTGAGGATCGCTCCGCGGAAAACCAGCCCGAGTTCCGTGCCTGCGGAGCTCCAGACTCCTCCAGTGACCTATATGCACATCTGCGAGACGGACGTGTTCAGCATGGGGGTGTTCCTGCTGAGGACCGGCGCCTCCATCCCGCTGCACGACCACCCGGGCATGAACGGGATGCTGAAGGTTTGTGTCCAACTGCCGTTAGCTAGCTAGCTAGCACTGGAGCGCACGTTCAAAATCACGATAACACCTTGAATAAAGATGTTTTCAAACCGTGAACTGGTTATTTTTCATTCAGGCGTGTTTGGAAGACAAACTCTGAAAACATACACGTTCTCGTTTTTTCTCCAATGAAAGTGATTTAAAGTTGGTTTAGTGTCAAATGCAGAAGATAGGAGACCCTGATGTTCATGTGATAGGTGGAGGTTCTTGTCCAGGAACTGAAGTTTACTTCATGTCAACATTTCACAGTTCTTAGAAGTTTGTATGTAGTCAGCTTTGTTATTGTACAACAGCTTATAAGTCAGTTTTTGATTTTAAATGTGTGTCTCAGAATTTGTGCATGATAAAATATATATGTGCAATAAATAATACTGTACTTTAAATGAGACCTTCCCCCGTCGAATTAAATCTTTGAGGATCTTTCAGGACATTGACACACACACAAAGTTAGCAAACTGGTCAACACATTCACAATGTCATGTCCATCTCTTTTGTCTCATTTATTCTCACCGGAGTGACGTCTGTTCAGGTTTTTCTGCTTCTCAGTGCTTACCGCACTAACTACAACGAGATGTCCGTCATGTGCCGCTTACTATTACTGTGAGAGCTGGGAAAGTCACATGACACAAACAGTCCAATCACAGCTGTTGTCTGTGCAATTCCAGGCTCGACCTGAATAGTGACTGAACATTTGAGGAAAAAATATCAGGGTGTACATCATACGTCAATAGTCAGCTTAAATATAAGGAGATTTGACCCGATGTGATGTAGTCTGATTCCATACCCCATTTCAAACATGTGGGTATGTGGCCTAGCCCTACAGGACGTCAGTGAAAGATGCAAAATCTGTGTTGTCTCGTCCAGGTCCTCTATGGGAAGGTGAGCGTGAGCTGCTTCGACAAGCTGGAGGGCGACGTGTGCTCCAGCCCGCCTCGGTTCCAGCCTCCTCTGGCCCCTTTCCAGTCGGCCTCCCTGCGGCGTGCGGTGCTGAGCTCAGTGGCGGAGTACTCAGAGAGCAGCGGGCCGTGCAACCTCACTCCTCTGCGGGGTAATCTGCACCAGATCGACGCGGTGGAAGGGCCGGCGGCTTTCTTGGATATCCTGGCGCCGCCGTACAACCCGGACGACGGGCGGGACTGTCACTATTACAAAGTCCTCCAAACTGTGGCAGACGAGGAGACGGGTGAAAAGGGCAACGAGGAGCAGCAGGCAGAGCAGAAGGAGGTGACGTGGCTGCTGGAAGTCCCTCAGCCAGAGGACTTCTGGTGTGGGGGGGAAGCCTACCCGGGTCCGGCAGTCTCTGTCTGAGGAACCGCTCAGGGACAGCTGGGACATAACCGGTACCTGGAACTAGACAGGAAGTGCCTTGTTCAAATAGGATACTGCAGAAAAGACTGAGAAACCCGAACCCATCTGGACAGAGAAAGTGACACAGTCTGACACACACACACACACACATCACCTGGTGCCAGTCAGAGTCCTCCTGTCCACTGGGAGCGCTCACGTCACTGCGCTGACCTTCAGAGTGTCGATGCCTCGTTCCCTCCTGCCTTAGATGTGAATGTTGAATGTACTCACAGTGTCATTGTGCACACTCTTCTTCTCATGTGCACACACACACACACACACACACTAGACGATATACCTTATGCTTCCTGTTCACGTATTGTTATCTGGATGTCAAAATGTGACTTTACGTCAAATGTGTTGTGATGTAGTCATTTCTGGATTGTTCCAGATGTAAGATTTAGCAGCTTGTCATTCTATCTCACCACACTGTATTCGTTTACCTCTGCTTGTACGTCACGTTTCAGTCTGCTGTTGGAAAATAAATCCATGGGAATAATCTAGAACGGACACTTGTCATGCTCACTTTTCTTAGAGAGCAGATGCGAGAGTAAGACAACGGATGTGTTCTTTCTAGAAGGTCTGAATGTTTTTCATCTGTAGTTTTTTATTATTTCACACTTAGAGACAGTTCTGTTGGGTGGGGTTACAGTGGTTCCCTGGTATATGGTACCTACATATATATGCCAATACAGAGTAATTCACACACACTATTATATTATTCAGTCACAGCTATACAATCGTCTCAATTCTTTCCCAGTTGTTCCTATGAGCTTGTGGTAAAAAACATTCCCATAGCCCTCTCTTATCCTCACTGCCACTGACTCGGTAATTTGTTCATATGATGCAATTTCTGCCATTTTTCCAATCCACTTTTTATAGACCGGTGGGGATGTACTCTTCCATACCCTGAGGATAATCCGGGTAGTCCCGACCTTTATGACTGCCAAATATTATTTTCACACTCCCATTACTTGTGTTTGGTCGCCCAGTAAGCACAATCTTGGAGTGACTAGAATCTCAATCTCCAGAGCCTTCCCTAGATGTTCTAATACTTTTACCCAAAATGGCTGTATCAGACTACATTCCCATTGAACATGTAGGAAAGTTCCTGCCTGTGTACCACATTTCCAACACAGATTATCAGGTAATAAACCCATCCTATGGAGTCTAGAGGGTGTGAAGTAGAACCTGTGTATTATCTTATACTGAAGGTCTGAATGTAAAGCCCAGCTCAGACCAAAGAAGCGTTCAGCTCCGTGCAGCACACCATTCCTGCGGCACCTAGCCGTTTCCACAGCAACGGATGAGTTGCAACTTGCCGTAAAGCAGAACAACACAATAAACCCACCGGACTGATTTCCACAATACACACTGTGATGTTCCTACTTGAGTCATGTTCTGAAATGTGTGTTGTGCGTGTACATCACACAGTCACAGAGCATCATGGGTACTCACCACCAGCTGGCAGCCGATTGGTCAGGACCTTTGACCTTTTCTCAAACACAATAGACAGAAAGGTTTAAAAGATAAAATAACAAATAGATCATTTATTTGTATTATTTATTGAAATGAAACAAAATGAACAAAGGTCTTGAAGAACGTTGGTTGATGACATCATCTCTGTCGCTGTTCTATAAAGAAGGGAACAGGGGTCTGCAGCACGTCCACGTTCCGAATCACAACAGCTCTTGACGCTGGGGCAAACTTGATGGACAAACCAACATTCACAGGAGCAGCTCCGAGAGACAGAGGAGAGGAACAACTTCCTGTTAACGGCCTGTGACGGCCTTCTGCCTCGACCAGCTGGGGTGAAACATAAAGAGAGAAGCAGGAGGACACAGTCAAACCCATATGAATCAGTAGAAAACAGTAGAACGGAGGCTGACGGGCTCCTGCCAGACTGAAAATCAAGGTAATGAAGTGTGCATCAGTGAATCGGTGAATGAATGAATGAATGAATGTGAAGGAGGATTCACTCCCAGCAGGACAACGACCTGCCAGCTGACATGAGGAGGTCAAACCTTCCTCCCACAGGCTCCTGGAGGGTTGACTGACACATTTAGTGTGTGTGTGTGTGAATATACACACATCTATAGGTACTGTATAAACCAGAGCAGACGTTCATCCTTCAACACACCAACATTCGGTGGAAAGTGTGATTCTTGTGGGTGTATGAGATATAAAAAATACTTCTTAAAATTCAGAGGGAAATTACATGTACACACACACACACACACACACACACACAAACTGCGCTGCTCCTTCTCGTCCTCCGAACCAACCAGTGAAGGATGTGAGTCATGTGATCAGCAGTGATATGAAGAGGAGATGATTTCCCGATCACACACGAACACTGTGTCAGAACAGAATGTCACAGCGGCAGCTCTCCAACCGCTGGCCCCAGATGTTCGGAGGGCCTGTGGATGAAGTGCAGCTCTGACAGTCCATTCATCAAACACACTGGACGGGTTTTCTGTCATGATGGAATTTCTTTCCTGCATCAACATCATTTTTCGTGTGTGTGTGAAAGACAGTAACTAACTTTTTGATTTCATCCGGCGTGAGTCAAACTGTTAGGATGGAAATAACATATATCAACCATCCAGAGAAAGAAATCACAAGAATAGTAATAATACATTGAATTTGTAGAGCTCTTTATAGAAACTCAGAGAGGGTTTACAAAAAAAAATATCTGGATTTAAAATATTGTTGTATTTTAGAATAGCCAAATTAGTTAATTTTATTTTATAGTTATGACTTCTTCTAAAAATAAAGTAGATGGACATATTTAAGCAAAAACGTTGTTATACGCACAGGCTTATTACCTAAAACCCAGATGGAGACAATATTTGTTTTAAGTAAACATTCATTGAAACATTACATATATTAAATATTCCCTTTTTTAATAAATAAGTAAGTAAAATGCAAATAGATTATAAATGAAGCAGGTAATGTCTCTCACCTGTTTGTCAGTGTTGTATATTCTTTTCTCATATTCAACTGGAGTTGATGCCAAATGAGTCAGTTTTACTCTTTTCTTGTCTTTTCTTTCTTTTTTTCTTTTCGTACAAACTGTTCTGATTGTTCAGTTAAAACTCCAACAATCCTTCTGTTGACTTGCTGAATTTTGGCCGTTTGATACAAAAGGAAACGAACAGAAGTAAAAGTCTAAAGAGACAATAGAACAGTTTGGGTGAAATAACTCCCTGTGTCTTTGAGCGGTGAATTCTTTGTGTCCCGTTGCTTCATGCGAAACCTGAATGAAGGTGAGTGGGTGAACCTCTGAGTCACAGATGTCACTCAGTCACTTTCCGCGTCAACATGTTCACAAACATCCAGGTCGAGTGAGTGAGGACGGAGGTTCCGTGACAGCTCCGAGGAAGGAACACGCGGGTCCCGGATCATCCGTTTAATCAACTCAAACACACGTTACACCATCATGTCGAGTCGGTAGGAGTTCAGCATATTTACAACATTATTGGACTGGAACCACAGGAGCTGCACAGACGACGTGTGTACAAAAATAGAACTTTACCTGTACAGATTAAAGGACACATTTACACTGCATTAGAGGCAAGGCACTAAAGGGGAAATAGATTCTTCCACAGCAACAGCAACAACAACAACAACAACAACAAAACGATTAGAATTAACACGTTGTCAATTCAATAACTTAAAACACGTTTCAAAACGTTATTGCAGTTATTTCACATTGAAGCGACGCGCGCGCCTCCACTCCCCTTTAAACTCCCACGAGCCGTGTTTTCTGTGAGTGGTTATTCGGTCTTAATTTCTGTGAGTGACGGCTGTCCGCGGTCCGTGCAGGCAAAGTGCCTTCATGTCCATTTGCCGCCTCCGGAGCGGAGACTCCGTGTGCGTAATTACGCACAGCTGCACGGGCAGCGCGCACCACGCAGGTTCTTGTCCGGCCTGGTGCTCAGACCTCCAGTTGTCTCTTTCTCCGTTTTCTCTTCGTGGGTTCATGTGCGTCATGGCAGCACAGTTTCCGGTTAGGAACACATCCCTGCGGCTGCGGTGAGGGCGCCCGGCCGCTCCAGCGCGGAGCTGCTGGACGAGGAGGAGGAGGAGGAGGAGACGTTGGAGGCCTTCCTCTCCTTCTGCCTCAGGTGGATCTTGGTGTGTCTCTTCCTCTCGTCGCTCCGGGCAAACTTGCGGCCGCAGAAGTCGCAGGCGAACGGCTTCTCCCCGGTGTGCGTCCGGATGTGGGTGGTCAGGTGGTCGCTGCGGCTGAAGTTGCGCATGCAGATGCGGCACTGGAACGGCTTGTGTCCGGTGTGGATGCGGATGTGTCGGGTGAGCTCGTCGGAGCGCGAGAAGCGGCGGTCGCAGCCCTCCGCCGGGCAGGGGTACGGCCGCTCGTGGATGGGGGTCTTACTGGGTCGGTTGGGGTACTTTCTGGGGCGCAGGATCGGCCGGAGGGGCAGGTTCTGGGGGCTGTACACGGAGGGCAGCCTCGGCGGGCACCCGTCGGAGCCCCCGCCCGGCCCCCCCAGGGTGTAGTTCCGGATAGTGTTCAGCGGGGTGAGAGGCGGCGGGACCCGGAACGAGTCCAGCGAACAGGAGCCGAACGGCTTCCGGTCCTGGATGTCCCTCTGGCAGGCCGGCGGGAAGAAGCTCGGGTAGTCGGGGATGATGGGGAACAGTCCCGGCGCCTCGGAGCTGCCGGGCTGCTTGGGGGAGGAGTAGGAGGGCGGCGGGTAGGAGGAGGTGGACAGGAAGGCCGACGGGTCCTGGTAGACCTCCGAGCAGCCGGCGGACGAGTACGGCGGCGGGGGGGAGTACAGGTGCTGGGGGTCCATCTCTGCCACGCTGCAGCTCAAACTGCCGGCGGAGAAGTGGTTCGGAGACCCCGAGGAGGCCGGGGAAGAGGAGGAGGAGGAGGCGGGAGGAGGAGGAGGAGGAGGAGGAGGAAGAGGCGGCTGGGCCACGTTGAAGATGCCCGCGGAAACGATGTTGATGACCCCCTCGGGGTTCCAGCTGGGGGGGTACTGGGAGTCGATGGAGAACTTGCCCATGTAGGTGAAGGTCTGGTTGCGGTGCGCGGGCTGGGAGAAGCTGCTGGAGTAGGAGGAGAGCTCGAGAGCGCGTCTGTCCGCGCTCGGGTCTGCGCCCACGAGCCCGTCTGAGGGACGAGAGGAGATCATGGACTCACACGTTCACAGCGGCGCCCTCACCCCCTCATTCTCGGTGTCTTACCTGCGCTCATCTGGTCGTAGTGCACGCCCAGGTCGCTGTTGGGGAAGATGGCCACGGAGGAGAGCTCATCCACGGTGTACGCGCTGTCCGGGTGCACGAACCCCCCCAGGTTCACCGGGACCTTCTCCAGAGTCTTTGCCGTCATCTCGGAGCTGCTGCGTCAGGTGAATCTTCTCACGGGACCTTCTCTCCAGCACGAGCAGCGTCTGGAGCCCGGCAGCGTGTGTGTGTGTGTGTACGTGAGTGTGTGTGCGGGTTTGTGCGCGTCAGCCCCGCATGTCTCCGATCAGCAACTTTACGCAGGAGGTGTGCGTTCTTGGGGACGCGGCCCTGGCGCCGGTGTGTTTATATGGGAACCCTCTTCAACACGGCTCCTACGTCATTACCCAAACATGGAGTGGGCGGGGTCACACACCACGGCCGCTGATTGGTTGTGAGGCTCCGTGACGATTCGAAGGGAATCACTGGTCAATGGAGCCCGAGCTCCACCGGGCCACTGGTCCACCGGCTGAGGGCTCGTGGACTGACTGATTTGAGCCTCTATTGGGGGTGGGTGGGTGTG
>CAAKHB010007043.1:0-15788 GCA_901007665.1 Aeoliscus strigatus
GAAGCATTGATGGAAAGAAAGAAAGAGGGTGGGGGGGCTCAGCTGTGTGCTCATCTAGTTTTCAATCTCAACCCAATTAATTGGGTTGAATTAATCTCACATAGGGCACACACACAGACACACTCACACACACACACACTCACACACACACACACACACACACACACACACACACACACACACACACACACACACACACACACACACCTCAGATTTTGTCTCACAGGATGGTCATTCTGACATGTAACACACATACACACATGCACACACATCCATTTGAAACACAAAGAAAACTGTGTAAAACAGACAAACACACACTCACACACTCACACCCCGCTGTGAGCTCAGCAGCAGCCGGCACAGTTGGACATGAAATAGTGTCCACTGGCATCATCCATCTGCACCTCCCTCCGTCTCTGTGTCCATTCATCCATCCCTCCATCATTAGTCTGTCATCTCCGCTTTTCCTCCTTTCCCCTCTTCGGTTTCTCCTCCTGATCAACCAACAGCCAATAATCACACATTGTGTTTCAATTGCGATTTTAAAAAATACTTCTTCATGGACGGAGTGTGTGAGTTACACCTGGAGAGCAGTTGTTTTGGGAGTCAGTGTAGGAATGTTTGTGTGTGTGTTCTGATTCGATTCGATCGTTTGGCAGCGTACTTCATACTAATATATCCCCCAGAAAAAAAATCCTGAAGTGACCTTGCTAACCTACACATCCTGCATCCTGATGCGCTCGGCGGCCTGCGAGCGTGAACATCCTCTAGTATTTTTACATTGCTCGAGGACACGCCACTGCTGACTGGACATCGACTTGTCTGAGGGCTGAACAGACGAGTGCAGAACCAGCTCCCGGCAACACTGAAGCCATTGAATTGTACCCATAATTCACTGCAGGCCCAAGCAATAACACAAGTGCAGATCCAAATGTTCTATATTTTGTATTATGGATGACATATATCTTATGTATATATTATTTTTTGAGAAAAGAAAGCATTTATATACTTATACTTTAAATATATGTAATATATAAATATTTGTGGCTTGAAGTAGCTTTTTAAATGATTATGGTTGACCTTAATTTACTTACTTAATTTATTTATTTACTTTTAATTTCATTTTAATACACTACCACTAATTTACTTAATACTATATCTGTTCTTATATTAAAATCTAATTCAAATTCTGTCTGATCTCTGGTGTTGTGCATGTGTGTGTTCCAGTTACAAATATCTTGTGCTGATGAACACTGTCGTTCCAAAAACAGTAGAAATTGATGCGATCGGTCAATCGATTGGACACCATTGCATCATTGGAGAATGTGTGTGTGTGTGTGTGTGTGTGTGTGTGTGTGCCAGCCCAAACCCAGGGCGCTGGGAGGGGTCAGCTAATTTACATTTCCAATTACTGTGTCGTTGGTGGACCATGTCTCATTTAGTCGCCTTGTGAAAGTGTATATTTATGTGTCTGCGTTGTTATTAAAGCCCCTGGCCTATTTGATGCACGGTTGCCTAGCAACAAGTTTCCATAAACACTCTATACCAGGCAATATGATGTAAAACAGTCCGAGTGACCTTTTCCACAGCACACGTTTGTGTTTGAGTGTCTGTTGATGCAGATTCTTTGTTTTCTTCACATGGGATGTCATGTGACGGCATCTACTTGTGGTAGAGTGAAGATGGTTAAGCGGAATAAGAGTCATCTTCATGTGCCGCTCCCAGATGCCACCTGGTGGACAAAAAAAAATACCATCCAAAGTGCTGTGATCTTTGACCTTTGTCACTGTACAATTTATAATGAGGTTTAATCCAGATTATGGGTGGATCCACATTGTTCAGCGTTGTCTGTAAAGTTGCCCTCTAGGAAGTCTAGAGGGCAAAGGTCACAGAACACACTCCTCATGTACACACACACACACATACTGACCTCTGACCTGCTGACTCTCACTTTCTCTTTTTGTCTCTCTCCTGTTCTCTGCATTTTCTCATGCTGCTGACTGACCTAAATTAAATATTTATATCATATATTATTCTAATATTCTAATATATTCTAATATACAATCTATATCATATTTGAATCAGTATGCATCATTGTCATCGTTACAAATCGTGAAGCGCTGAGAACTGAAAAAGGCTCCAGGTTGTTTCCCTGAATGTGTTTTTGTTAATAATTACCAACAAAAAACTATTGGAGGTGAAAGGAATGGGGTATTTTTTGAAGCCCTGAGGCTGACGGGTACCTGCCACAAACGTAGTCGTCACATGATCGTATTCGGCGAGGCATCAACAGCAGCTCGTCTCATAAATATCTTTATTCCTGTTTCCTCCCGCCTGTTGATTCCCTTTCATCCTTTATCTCTCCTTCCCTTCATCTCTCCCTGAAGTCTGTTTCCCACTGAACTTTGACCTTGTGATCGGCTGCTGGGTTCACCCGTCCACACACACACACACACAGTCCCTTTGACCAACGGAGTGGTGATTATTCAGTGGTCATCAGCCACACACACACACACACAGGAGGGGTCAGCCACCGGCCACGATGACCAGTGCAATGGGGTAAGTCTGGGGTTACGTCACCGTGGCAACAGAGGCAAAAGTTAACCTGGTGGTCAAACCTCTGCTCAGGTCAGTGGATGGTCAAATACAGACATGGGATTTCACCATGTCACACACACACACACACACACACACACACACACACACACACACACACACACACACACACACACACACACACACACACACACACACACACACACACGTATCATTGCATTTTTGGTCAAACTTATGAAACTACAGAATTTATAATGTTGTTTTTCTGATGTTTTCACAAGAGATATATACAATTATTATTAATTATTATTATGCTATTATGTTATTATGCTATTTCCAGCTGTTACTGGAAATAATTTTTCTGTTGATTTTCTGATATTTTTTATGATTAAAACACACGCATGCACATTTCTAAAATAAATTGTCTCATGATCATTTTAACATTATTCATGTTGCCAATTATTGTATGTGGATATATTTAATTATTTCAGGACATTATAGCTCATTTATAATATTTTATTCATATAGTGTGCATAGTATGATTTGTTTTTTACTAATATCTACTTTAAATTCACATAACATGCTTCATTTTTTTCAATTGCAATTATATGATATTTACAAATATGTGTGAAACTTTTTTACTTTAACCTTTTAATTTTCTTTGGTTTCATATACATATTTATTTACATGTCAGCCACTAGAGGTAGATTTAATTCGTATTCATGTTATTACACAGCCAGTCTGTTTAATAATATTAATAACATCAGTAATGATGGTAATAATAATAATAATTTAGAGAGAGAAAAAAATGTGTTTTGTGCTCATAACTGTCTGTGATAATGATATAAATTTAGTTATTTATGTACAATATTTAATGTAAAATTAGAATTTCTTTTTTGTTTCATAATTAATTCATGTATCACTATTAAAAATTAATTTAAAGGACCAACTCTGCTTTGGTGTGTTTGTTTCAATGTCCTGCTGTTGGGGATGAGTTTGTGCAGCAGGTGGCGCTGTGCTCACAGGTACTGGATCCTCCTCAGGACAGTGACCTGGCCTTCAACTCTCCTCCCTCTGCTCAGGCACAGCGACCCGGCCTTCAACCCTGACCTTTGACCCAAGCTGGGTTCAGCCTGGGGTCGGCTCGCCCGCCTGCTCACACAGGTTCAGAGCGGGGTCAGTGGGCAGGTTCCGCTGGGAACCTTCAGCTGCTCCGAGGGACACGGAGACTCATTGATCAACCATCAGTTTTACAGAAAATATTAGATTAGAATAAAATTAATACGCAATCATTTCATCTAATGGATTCAGCCTCACTGCCGAGATTTTACAGGAACATCAGATCAATGAATGAATGAATGACTCATCGTCGCACCATCAATGTCATTTATTTTACAGCATCTGAGAAAGATTTTATGTGTTTGTCATGTCGGACACGTTCACACACGTTGGATTTGTCCTGATTCAGCAGCTAAAATTGATCCATTTGTGTTCCCATGGCAACAAGCTACTCATAGCAAGAAAAAAAAAACACTTCCAGACATTTTTCAGTCACCATTGTCTGAAAAAATGTATGTGTAAACATTATTATCCCACCACATGTTCACAAATGGAAACTGTTGTCTGGTCATGTATGAACATCTTCAGGACTCTCAGTGGAAGCAGGGAACGGGTCACAAAATATCTGCATTTATTGTTTTATAAGCAGGTTGTAATTGCTTGTTCTGTGAACTGTTTTCACTCAGGCCATTGTTTCTATGGTGACCAGAACACGGTAAGAGCTTAAAGATGTTAAAATGCTCCACAAAAGAGGAAGAGCAGTGAGGTGACGTCTCGCAGTCGCTACATACAGTATACACAATATTTTCATTGTTTTCATACGTTCTGATAATAAAACCCCAAACTGCCTCAAGCTGCTTCTGCACCATCTCGATGCTGTAGGGTCAGCCTGACTTCACGTCTTCAGAAATATACTGTAACTTCGTGTCACAGCGACGTGGACCTCTGCAGACGACAACTGTGACTGGACTCTTTGTGTCACATGACTTTTTCAGCTCTCAGAGTGTCACATATGTGTGTGCAGAGAAAATTGAACTGACTGGTGCATGAACATGACGGCCATCCTGTTGTATTTAGTGCGGGACCAAGATCTGCTCACTTTCTGTTGCTATCCCTTGGAGGAAACAAAGAAAAACACACATGAACCACATAAATCCAAGCAATGCAGAGTGACACAGACACACACACAGAAGGCGGCGCAGGACGTCTGCATACACTACAACGCTAATTCAACATAATTGAATCAATTCAATGTAGTGCCAACAAAGATGGTGCTATAATGTTTTGTTGATGTGCCCTGTGTGCAAATGATCATCAGGAGATTTCAAAACATCAGAAGATTCAGAGAGATGAACCACTAACAAAAGAACGGACAAAATGCAACGATATAAACGTAATCCAAGTTTTAGACACTTATTTAGACACTATGACATAACGATCTACTATCCAAGTTTGTTAATGTCAACAAAGTAAAGTAAAGAGAAAGTACTTGTCAGACAGCGCAAAAAAGGAAGACACGAGGAACATGCGAGACAGTGGTAAGTGGAGCAAATCTGGAGTGAAACTTACAGTATTTGTTTGTTAGTCAAGCTACCAAGTTCCTGTCTGCTGAGATTTTATTTCATTTTTATTGTTCGTGACCTTTTATATTTATATTTTTGTCATTCTTTCTCTTCATCCTTTTCTTCCGATTATCATCGCTGTAAATAATGATAAAACAAAAAAGATGGCTGGATTTACTTGATTATTCATTTGTCTCCGATGATTTATAAAGTAATGGTGATGGGCAGTCGGTTGGGGGGTCTCATGGGAAATTGACTATGTTGTGTAACATTTGTGCTGTGAGAAGGTGTTAGTGAACCTTTGAGGTGAAGAAAGACTTTATGTTGAGACTGTGGACAAGCTGCAGGACTTCCATCAACATTTCCAGCAGCTGCTGACGATCATTGGTCTTATCACTGTTGAAAATCTCTTCCGGGACAAAGGATGAGTTGTAAAACGTACAAAGGTGGCATTAAGCAGAGGGACCATGTGCACAGCGCACCTACAGAACGTGAAAATGCCAGCCGGCCATCTTAGAAGAAGACAAACACACTTGAGCCGCCATCTTAGTCTGATGGCTCCGTCCAGACGTTTCCTCTCCACAGGGCTCACGCTCGCTGCTTATTGATGAACTCGCTCACAAAAGAAATCTATGCCGTTCCAACACAAACACCATCATCACTTCCTGCCCTGCGAGAGGTCAGAGCCGGGTCAGCGCAGGGTTGAACGTGGGTCACGGCGGCCCAAGGGTCAAAGGTCGCCTGGACGTCGTTGTACTGAAGTGGTTAAATGGTCATTTGTATTCATTCATCGCCAGTGTGCGCTAATACTTGTGACGCCGTGATGTGTCACCGTCAAATCAAATGATGACTCCCAACTGGTCGACAAATCGAATCATCGGGTTCCCGTCAAACCTGCAGACGCACAACTCTTCTGCACTGAAAAGTGTGTTCACAGGTTTGATTCAAAGAGATATAACTTTTCATCCTTTTCCTCTCGCCCATAAACACAAACCTTCCAAACTGTTAAATGTAACAGAGGTTCCATTCCAAACATGCTGACTGATTGAGTCTCATTGTGTTGGTGTGAAGGGACAAAGGTTCAGACCGGGTTCAAATACAGGTCAGAGCTCCAGAAGACGACGTGCTTATTGTTTGTACCAGCACAACGACTGAACCTGGAACCTTTTCATGACACAATGACACACAACGGCATAAGATTCTCTGATTTAACCTTTCAACGTCAGACATTGCTGAACAACGTCAGATCGCCTGCTGTCGTATGATTCCTCTTTTCAGACAAACTCACACAGTCTGGAAGCAGCTGCAGCGATGTACAAACAGTCTGAGAAACTGTACTATTAATTATATAATATGTATCATTTTTTATCATTCTCATACTTATGATAGATATTCACATAAATATTAAATATTCATGCAGACACATTTAACTTTGGTGAACCTGGACACAGACTCGGGTGCATGGGAAGATAAAATAAGACAATGCAACAGAATACACCTTTGTTGTCATTAATTGCATTGTTGTGTGGTGTCATTTTGTGTGTATTATCTTTAGTGTTATTCATATGATTCTTAAATTAAATTAAATCATAGATAATAAGTCACCCACTCACATGATTAAAAGCATGATGAGAGATGGCGTTTACAATCCTCTGCGTGTGAATATTGCGTCGACCTTCTCATAAGGAATTTCACTTGTGCAGACAAAATTTCTTATGAGAAGGCAAGCAAATAATTTTTGCTGAAAATTAACATCTGCTCGGACAAGTTCAGCAGGAATGAATTTTGCCAGTGTTTGTTTGTTTGTCTGTCTGTTAGCAAAATAACTCAAAACGTTCTGAAGAGATTTTCAGCAAATGTTCCAGAAATGTTGATATTGGTAGGAGGAACAGATGATCGGTAGTGTTCTGCAACTAACACCAAATAATAGCTCTTCTGAACGAGTGTGAACAGATTAGTTGTATCAATAGTTATGAAGCGAAAGCCAGAAGAAAACCACCATCAGCTAAATAGTGGATTTTGTCAGTAACTAAATTCAGTGTGTTTCCAAATGGAAAGGGTATGTTTCCTTGGTCAAAAAATCAATTAATGTAGATAAAATAAGGTTAGGTATGTTAATATTTGGGGTAAATCAAAATATAAACAAATGTCATTGGCTGTAAATGAGCCTCTTGGCGGAGGTCTGTGTTCTCTAGTGCTTTTCTAATTTTGTGTGCGTTCTTTCCGACGTGTCTCCACCCTTCTGATCCCAGACGTTTTCGTCCTGTAACACTGCTCAGAGCTGCAGATGTTCAATTCATCAGTAAATACAGAACGTCTGTCGATTCCTTCATGTTCAGTCTGTTCCCTCCTCATTCTAACTGCTCATAAATACAGAATGACACATTTATCATCAGCTAACTTGGAGGTAGCACCTTGAGTTTGGAACTCAAGGTGCTACTAGTCGTTTTCAAAGCTCAAAAAACACATTTGATTATTTTCACCAAAGAAAACATATTGTAGCGCAGAATACTTTCCATCATTTCAATACACATAAAATATGTGTGTGTGTGTGTGCTGTGTGTGAGTGTGTTTGTGTGATGCAGCTATGATGGATATAGAAGGCTTTATCATCCTTTATGATCGTAAAACAAACTGATCAGCATCTCTCAGGAGATGAATGTGTGTAAAATGGATGGATGTGAATGCGTGAAAGAGGCCCATCGGACTGATGTCTCTCTCTCCCTCTGTCTGTCTATCTCGCTCTCTCACTCGCTCCCTCTGTCTCTCTCCCTTTCATCTGTAAATTCCTTCAGTTTATTCTGACGGTTTTTGTTTTAAACGACGAGGTGCTGCTGATACGAAAAGGTTCGTATGAGCAACAGCAGACGTCACACATGAGAGAGATGGAAGCGGGGGGACAGAAATGTGGTGGGTTCAGCAGCAGGGCAATGACTCGCTTCCTCCCCTCCATCACACACACACACACACACACACACGCACACACTCACACACTCACACCCTGGGGGGCATGAAACACAGCACACTGCTGTGCATTAAGGTGTGTGTGTGTGTGTGTGTGTGTGTGTGGACGTGTGCAAATACAGCAAATGAGCAACCTTAGGTTGTTTCTGTGAGAGAAAAGATGAAGGTTCAGACAAGACGAGCCGAGGAGGAGGATGTTAAAATAATTTAACATATAATACAGCATGCAGAGTATACAGTATACAATAGTATTTATTGTGTAAATAAAATCAGATGCATAAAATATATTAAACATGTCTCGTATTTTCTGATGCTACAAAAGCTAGTTGTAAAAGCTAATAGTTGTAAATTCATATAAAGCCATATAAAGCCATGATGATAAGTACTGCAGGAAACAACGGAATCTGGAGAAGGAAGGAGAATTTCATTGTCGTCTGCAAGCAGAATTGAAGAATAGAAATAGAGAAAGAATAGAAATCTATTATCTATCTACTACTACTTCTACTGATTGTCTGTACCACCAGTTTTCCTCTCCCAGGGACTGAACTCACAACATCATGTGTGTTGTCATGGTAACCTGGTTCAAATTGGCATGGCAACCGCACCCGCTGTTTCCTTAGCGATAATGTTTTATGAAGGTGGAACAATAATGACGCACAATAAATACTCATGTAATCGTGTTTCATTTCTATTTATTTCTTTAAGCACTCTATCACTCTATAGAGTCTCTCTCTCTCTCTCTCTCTCCTTCCCTCCATCCTTTGTCAGGTCATTGTGAGGTCAGGAGGAAAAATGAGGTGCCACTCTGCAGTTTGTGAAAATCCTTGTCTTTCTCTCATCTCTCCATCTTTCCCACTCTCTTATCTTTCTATCCCATCTTCCTTTACAACCTGACGCCCTGAGAGTTGATTACAGACAATCAGCGCGGTCACCTAAAACAGCCAAATCAGCCTGATGTTGTGTGATGTTGTACAAACTAAAAAACAAGGGTCGTAGGCCAACACCTGCAAGACCATCCACAGTGTGTGTATTTTCAATCAGTGGACAGTCAGGTAGCTGGTCCCGGCTCAGTGTCGGTGAGAACCTGTTGGCTTTTACTTCAGAAACCCAGGAGAACCTGTGCATTTCCCCAGCTAACGACAGCTGGTTGTCACCCCTCAGCTGCTCCTGTCAGACGATACTGGGGGATAAATGGACCCATCTTACGTGAGGAGTACTTCAGGGTGCTGCCTCAATCAAACACTGATGAACACGCCATCAGCAGTGGGGACAAAGATCCTGGAGGAGTCATGAAAACAGGAAAAATCTGGTAGTTCTGCTTCTGGCATCCAAACAGATTGGATGTGTTTTCTTCCTCTTCCTTTGCTCATATTGCTCATGATAATGATGATGATCCCGCCACCAGCACCTGACATTATCTCATTCTTGCTACTAAAGATCCAGCTTTCCATCTCCTTTTCATTTGCTGATTGAACTGCGGCTCTGAAAAACCTTCAGCCTGCTTTGGTTGAAACCTGCTCAGTGGTTTGTCAGAGTTCAGGCCTTCCTTTTGTCTCTGGTGGAGCTTGAAGTCTAAATGACAGAATAACTAAACTCTCCAACTTGTAGTGAACATGTTTCTATGATTCAAACCTCAGCATGGGTGGAGCTGAAAGGAAGACATCATGCTAACTCTGCTAACTGTCAACGTTGCAGAGTAGTGAGTTTTAGCACCTTTTTACAACAGAAACACATGTTTTGAATGGGAAGACGCCTCCTCTCCAGAAGACCACAGCAGAACAAGATGAGTCGTCAGTGTCAGAGCTGCTTTCTCCTGTTGTCCTATCCTCCTTTCCTTTAGGGGGATAGTAGGATATCGTATACCTGACACTGACACTACAAGATACCCGATGTACAAGCAGATACTTCATGTACCAGCAGACAGCTGATGAACCAGCCCAGCAGATATTTTTACACTAAAGCTTCATGAAAACAGATATGTTATCATTCAAACTCAGCACCACATCAGCAGTTACAAGAGAACAAGAACGAGGGAGAGCAAAGTGATGAAAAATGTTTTCTTCACTTCTCTTCTCACAGCGATTCAACCAATAATTCACTTCTACAGCTGCTGAGTTCCAACAATCCCACTGTGTTCCATTAAGTGTGTGTGTGTGTGTGTGTGTGTGTGTCACACCATTATACATGTCGATATTCAAAGCCGCTCTCTCACAGAGTTCGTCGTAGTGTTTGCAGCGAGCTGAGATGATGTTTTGAGTCTCGAACTGATCATTAGTATTGATCGCAGTGTTTGTGGTCAAGGAAGTGACGATGATTACTTAATTGTGTGTGTGTGTGTGTGGGGGGGGGGGTGTGCATAGTTTGGCATTAGCATTATAGTTAGGTTTGCGTTGAGACAGTTTGTTGTCATGGTGAAGCCACAATCACCTTCCAGGTTACACACACACACAGAGACACACACGTTACATAATTAAAAACTGTGCACCACTGCACCCTCTGCTGGCCAACAGTGGCGTCAATTATTAAATCAAAGGATTTGCAGATTGTCTCCTCTTACAAAATAACTTATATTTTCAACAATCCTCAATAGTTCAATATTTTAACAATGGTCATAAAATATAATATATAATATATTATTATTATTCAATACTTGTGAATCTGTATGGTGGATTGATGTGTTTGTGTCTTATCTTGTATTTGCAATAAAATTAAAATGTTTACATGTTATTTCGTAACAAGATAAATAATTTAATTAATACATAATAACACAGTGATTTCCAACTGAAGGATATTTTGATGAAAAAGACTGAACAAATATTTGAACACACAGTAAAAAAGGACATTTCATTTTTATATTATGTCAGTTGAGAAATATATGCAATTAAATTAATCTATAGTAATTGTAATTTGTAATTACGGGTAACTGGAATTGCAATTAATTTTTATACTAATTGTAATACAGTTTTACATTCAATTGTGGTTTTCAAATTATTTTAGTTTGTGGAAAAAATACAAAAACATGCATTATATTGTTGCATTTTATTAATCTTAAATTCTGGATTTTTTGTGTAAACTCATATTTGTGATTGTTTGAAGTGAGTGGATTTGGCTAAAACATCAAATTAAATCAGTTTATTGTTGTTCCTTTGGTGTCGGATTTTAAACCACTGAAGAAATATTCACTGAAGTTCTCATCTTGTTGGATCCCAGCAGACGTTTTCATGTGCAACATTTATTCAATCATGAATTCATGTCAGAAAGCAGGAATAAACATCATATGTTTTTTTCCCCACCGTGAGACTGTTAATGCTCCAT
Source organism: Aeoliscus strigatus (assembly GCA_901007665.1). Lineage (NCBI taxonomy): Eukaryota > Metazoa > Chordata > Actinopteri > Syngnathiformes > Centriscidae > Aeoliscus > Aeoliscus strigatus. Next base: position 11,457 of record CAAKHB010007043.1, read on the forward strand.
CACGTGGAACAGGACCCCAACTGACACCTGGTGGTTAAAGTCGGTACTGCAGCTTATGATGAGATGACATGAGGATCATTGATCAGATAATGTCAACCAATTTATATTTTTTATTGTCATTGTTACTGTAGTTATTGTTACTGTAATTGATGTAATATATAGCATTTAAAAAACTCCAAAGAAGTAAAAATATTTAAGATAAATAGAAAATTTTACGCAATAGAATGAAATTGTAACATAGTATAAATAGAAAATAAATAACATTGCAGCCGAATTAAAGTTAAAAAAAAACAATAAGATGAATCCTGATGACATGGACATGAAAAAATAATAAATATATGGATATAACAGAGATACATTGTTGCTCCTCAATTTAGGATGAAGATTGTGGAAAATGTGTCCAGGATCATTTCACAGTATTTATTTATGCGCCAAGTCATTGCAGGGAGTTCGCTACTTTTCAATGTGGAAATGCCTGAAAAGTCGTGAAATACGTTTTGGAACGGGATTGTTATGATTTCATGAGATTGTTATGAGCATTGTGAAATGCGAAATATATTTTCAGGTTTTATGCTGTTTTGTTTTTAATATGCACTTTATTGTTTCACCACTAGATGGGAGGATTGTATAAAATGTCCAGAGACAAAATCGCAGCCTGCAGTTATTCAGTGTTCACAGTGATTTACACAATAAATATAATGATTAATAATTTTGAAATAAAAAATAAAACAACAACAACAACAACTCGCAACAATAAAATAGAAATTCTGTCACGTACCTTTTTCATACACTGTAACAGATAAGATCATACCAAAAATAATGTTCTTTATCTTGCCATGCGATATACACGAAAACTATGGAACTAAACTAAATTAATGCTTCATTACACGAAGCTTCACTAAAAAAAACATGGCTGCGATTGCGATTGTAACACTGGAGACTTCATGTCCCACAATGCTTGGCCGGTCACTAGAATTACACACGTCACTTCTGGTGGTGCCGTTGGCGGGCAGAAGGATATCTAAGGTATTTGTTCGTGAGGTTGTGTCTTTTTTCAACACCGAAAGTGTTCAGATTATCGAGAGCCAGAGAGGCAGGAGCTCACTCCGGAGCCTTTCGGTTTGTTCTCGGTCTGCAACAAACTCCAAATAACGGCGACTTCATTCGGGCCTCCCGCCGCTCGCTGACGCTTTCTCCGCAAAGGTAAAGCTCATGCTAGCTAACTTGAATGTAGCCGCGGAGGGGAGCCATGTTGCCCTCTGTTTCCAGAGGCCGCATGGCCCCTCTCTTATCCCAGGTGATGGTGAATTGCAGAAGCATCGCAGGAAGAACCTCTAATATTAGAAGTTTGCATCTCTCCACCGCATAAAGTCTGAGCAGGGATGCTAACACGGTTGCGAACCCACATGCGTGTTTTAGAACTGTTAATGGTCACTCAACACGCCTTCGATGAAGTGTGTCGGCATAATTGTAACTATTCAAAATATACTAGCTGTTGTTCGCTTATCATAGTTGGGTTATTTTTACTTTTATGCTGTCAACCTGCTTTTGTTGCTAATCAGACATCGGCACACAAGGTAATGTGTGCATTTATTAGTTTTACCCCCTTCAGTGCAAAGGAGTTGAATTAAAGTTTAATGCTAGTGAAATTTGTGTGCGTGTGTGTCCAGTCAAAACCGACACAAGGGACCTCTGCATCACTTCTAGGTACCGTTTGTGTATTTTTAGTATTTCAGTTATATTTTGCTCGTGATTACTCCTGCTTTGTGAATTTCCTGGCTGAGGGATTAACAAAGTTCCTATTTAGTCTGTTTCATCAAATACATTGTATGTAGGAATCCATGCTAACCATGTCTTACACTCTGCTCCACCAGAGTTACCTACATCACCTGTCAAGCTGGCAACCGTAGCAGTGAAGAAGGGCAAGAAGGCTGAGGAGGAGGAGCAGCCTGCAGTGCCAGATGACGCTGCTGCAACAACAACAACAGCAGCAGCAGCAGCAGAACCACCACAGCCAGCAGATGCTGCGGCGGAGGAGGAGGAAGAGGAGGAGTACGTGGTGGAGAAGGTTCTGGAACGCCGACTGGTGAAAGGCAAAGTTGAGTTTCTGCTGAAATGGAAGGGTTTCTCCAAGTGAGTATGAAGACACATTCTATTTTCCTTTATGTAAATAAACGATTGATCCCTGCCCTCAAACTCAAGACTACGGACTGAACTTTACACCACAACATTGAACCATCTGTGTGTTTTCTGTGCAGTGAGGACAATACATGGGAGCCAGAGGAGAACCTGGACTGCCCGGACTTAATCGCAGAATTCATGCAGAAGTACAGAGAGAAGGAGGAGAAAAAGAAGGAAGGCAAGAGGAAAGCAACCAGTGAGGCTGCAGGAGAATCAGAGGAGAGAGGGAGCAAGAAGAGGAAGGAGGAGGTAAGAAAATGTAGGCAGGAAAGAAGTGTCTTCAACTTCATACAGAGGCTGTGAGTGTAAAGATTCAACGATGCATTAAGATTATCGCTGAAAAGTCAGACAGGCTGATGGGGGAAAAGGGGGAAAACCTGACCTCATAAGTGAATTGTGGAGCAGCCAGTGGGCATGTGTCTACCAGGGTACAAACTCTAGAGTCGAATAACGCCACACTGACACCGGCCGCGACATCCAACACCAACATTCACTGTGTATGAGCTCAGAGCAGCTCCTCCTGCAGCAGGGTGTGTTTCAACAACACCTCCTCTCCTATACCCTGATTTGTTCAGTCATTGTCTGAGAAACTGAAACAGTGACTCTATCACAGCAGATGAGTGGATGTCTGTTATAGTCTCACACATACCAGTGTCTCCCTTAGCCTTATATAAGAGGGGCGCCCCGCCCCCTGCAGACGGTTAAGAGAGTTTCATTTTCTATCAAGCACTGGATCCCAACATAAGTCATTGAATAACCTTTGCTACATTTTCTTTATCTAACAAATACAGCGTCATGTTGATTGTCTTTTTTATCAGACACATGTTGTCTCGTTTGTGCGTGTTTCTCCTGCGTTCTGGATTGCGCATAAACACGTGTGCACACACACTGGTAGGACTCCACTTTGGTCAGCGCACTCACAGACTGCATTGTGGAGCAGCACCAACAGCACCTTCCATCTGCCATCACACAGGAAATTAGTACATTGTCTCAAGTATACACACCAGTCGCTGCGTGCGTGCACACACACACACACACACACACAACTAACCAACCCAGTTGATCATCTCCACTGATGCATGATCTTCCCTTCCTCTGTCAGACCCACCATCACTCCTTCCGCCTCTAAATTGTTAAGTTAATGACCCATTAAGCCAGAAACAGGGAAATTATTTTTCACGCTTGTTAAAATTTGACCTATTAAACAAACATTTGAATATCACCTGTTCATGTTCAGTTTCTATTAAGAACATTTTGTTTCTTCAGTGGAAATGAAATGAGTAAAATGAAGTGTTATTAGTATAGGAGTATATGCCTATATATGGTGTTCTAATGCTGCCACAGAAACACCACAGTCATGGAGCAAGTCATAGCGCATGTGCACAAAACTCTTGTAATGTCAACAAACACGTTAAGAAGAATCTGATGTTGTTAGTAAATGTGATTTCTACTCTGCCAGGGTGAGAAGGCCAGAGGCTTTGGTCGAGGTCTACAGCCGGAGAGAATCATCGGCGCTACAGACTCAAGTGGAGAGCTGATGTTCCTCATGAAGTGGTGAGTCCTCACATCTCCTCACTGCTTCACCCATACGTTTTATTTGATTGGATGTTTCCCAGTTGGGACTGTGTATCTGAATGGAAGTTTTGTGGCTTTAAGTTTAATTTTATTGTGAGAAGCTGCAATGCAAACACATGTTCTCATCATGGTCAGAGCAAAGTCTGATCAGCAATTTGTCACGTGACCTGGTGCTTTAAGTACAGTTTTATTACATACATATCTGTGTCTTTCCTCTATTGTCTCCTCTGTTTCTTCCCGCTTTTTTCTTTGCCCTCCCTTTACCCACCAACAGGAAGAACTCTGACGAGGCCGACCTCGTCCCGGCCAAGGAGGCCAACGTGAAATGTCCCCAGGTAGTCATATCGTTTTACGAGGAGCGTCTCACCTGGCACTCGTACCCGACGGAGGAGGAGGAGAAGAAGGAGGAGGAGAAAAAAGACTAGATGTGTGGTCAGCAAAGGAGCGAGGAGGAGGCGCACAGAGGGGAGGAGGGTCAGGGCAGGAAATCAGCTGCTGTCCAGGTTAGTGGAGTCTAGCAGCCACTTTGGCAGAGGAAGAGGTGGAGTCATTTGCCCAGGTTGCTGTCAGAGGAGG
>CAAKHB010007043.1:23630-38901 GCA_901007665.1 Aeoliscus strigatus
TGACTAACAAATGGACTAACAAGCGATAACAACCCAGAGATGTGGAGAAACTCCACTTCAAAGCTGTTCCATGGACTCGTCACCTCGTTGATATACTTTTGTCTGTCATCAGATCTTCTGACATCATTTGTCATCGTGTCTGCTCCTGAAGCTTCAAAACCCCGTCAATAACAACCGTCTCTGGTTAACCTGTGTGTGCGCGTGCATGCGTATGTGTGTGTTGAACCCATAAACAGGAGTGATTGCAAAACCTGAGGCTGTGAATGTGTGTCAGGACGCTACAGACCAGTGATCAGGTTTCAAAACAAGTTAGTTTGTCACAAGGACAGGGTGTGCGTGTATGTGTGCGTGCATTCAACGTAAATCTGTTTGTGTGTACCGGCAGCATTGGATGGAATTTAAAAACACTTGTTATTCACTTTCAGTTCAGCAGCCCGTTACTAGTGTGTGTGTGTGTTGTGGGGGACTAGACATGGAGGCCAAATGTGGGCTATTTATACTCCATACAGTCTACAGTGTTGCAGAGTCAGTAATATAAATTGTGTGACAATTGTTTGTGTGACCATGAAATGATCTCACTGGTCAGGAGTGTTGTTAATATATTTACACAAACAGGTTCTGTTTGTTTACCTCCTCCTCCTCCTCCTCCTCCCCGTCCTCCCTTCCAGCACCGGGCTCCACCAGCGCCTCGGTTCTCTCTCTCTCCCCAGCAGCAGGAGCTCCTGACAGCGGGGAAGCTTGTTCTCTCTCCCGCTGGACCAACCACGTCTCCAGCTCGGCATGAGGAACCTGCCGGAAAGTTTCTGTGAAACGTCTTTTCGTGTAGATCTGCTCCTCATAGGGAGACGGGGTCTTCACCTGTAGCCGGTCCAGAGAGTGGACCCAGCCCAGCAGCCGTCGTGCCGTGAAGAACTCGTCCAGGTCCACACTCTTCGGGTGGAGACCGTGTTCCAGGCTGTTGCGCAGGTTGTGGAACTGTGTCTGCGTGGGCGTGGAGGTCGGGCCGAGGATCATCTGATGCCAGGTGGCGGGCAAGTACGTGTCCAGACCCACGTCCACTCGCACGCCGCACAGACTGAGCAGGATGGCCACCTGGATCAAACCCTCCGTGAAGTATTTCTTTAGGTGCAGCATCATCTGACTGAGGCGAGTCAGCAGCCCACACCACCGCAGCTAGTAGCTCTTCTTCTGTGGTGTCCTTAGATGTTCTATCAGGCACTGATCTCTATGAAGAGAAGAGGCTGGAAGCAGAGGTCCCTCAAATATTTATTTAGTTCTGTAAGAATAAGTGAGTGAAGTTGTACTGGAAGGGCAGATATGATGAATGATGATGAAATGAGACCTTTTCTGACCTCAGCAGATCCTGAATGAGACGCCGCACATCCACTGCAAATATCTGAGGTTTGAGAAACATTCAGAGGCAAAGATTCTTCCTGGAAACAAAGGGACAGACTGACATGAGCACAGAGGAACAACTTCACACGACGTCACCACACTTATATCGATACTTTCATTACGACATTTTCAGAGAGTTCTTTACCCTCAAGTAACTGTCTTTTTATGGACTATAGTAGCTGTCAAATTAAATTTCTTTTTAATATATTTGTATTTGTTTAATCATCTTACAGGAGTTACACAAGTGGACTTCTACAGCTGTCCCAGTCATATAGTGTAAATGAGTTCAATAAACTTAAATAAAAACAGCAGCACTGGACTGCGTGTAACAATATGTGTGTAATAGTACTGTGTTGATGTCATGTGTTTGTGGTCATAGTCAGGCTGATGCCCCCCGACCCCATCCTGTGTCCTCAGTGTGGTTCTGCAGTTTGTCGTGTACTCAGTTATCAACAACAATCCATCAGTGTAGCCTCTGTGGAGATGTGTGTGTGCCACACGCACAACTCCAGGAAACTTTGACCTACTTCTAGAAAGGGTTTGGCAACCACCTGCCCCCCCCCCACTGGTGACTCAGTGTGACCACATGATGTCACTCAGTGTTTGTGTGGAAAATCCCTCTGGTCTCCTCCCTCCTCGTGTCCTCTCATTCCATCAGAACCTGTTGGCTCAGTGCAGCTGCCTCAATGACGCCTCGACACCCGGAAGTTGACATGATTTACATGTGTTTACATCTTATGTTTTGGTTTTAGTGTACAGCACAGGTGCTGATTCGTATGACTTACTATTTTGATTATGCCTTAAGAATGGCAATTGTTTTATTAGTCTGATCTGATGATGGTCCTCTACAGACAGATGTGACGAGAGACAGCAGCCTCACACACACTACAACTACTATTTTCTTTAGCATTCGTCTGTCCATCAGTTTCTCCATGGATCATTTAGTTTCTTTTGGTCTAAAATGGTAGATGATGGCTGAGGAAAGCTGAAATGAGTGAGCCCTCAAATGTCCTCAAGCCCCAAATAATCAAGTTATAATTATAAAGAAAGGATAAAAAGGGTGAAGGAAGCAGAGAAAATCCACAGTTAAGGAGGTTGAATCACAGAGTCTTAAAGAAAAATAACTCAGACCAGTGAATGTTCCACAAACAACCACTGGAAACTCTCTGTGCAGTAGCTTCTGTATTCTAAGAATACTTCTTGTTCTTGTTCTTACCGGTTTGGTTGTGTTGCGAGCGTAGTGTCAGTGTCTGTTTCTCTCCTGTGAAATCTAAACTGCTCTGGCGGCTGTTGAGCCTTTTAAAGCAATGTGACGTGATCACACAGAGGAAACTCCTCCCACCTGGAGGAACGACGCCCACAGAGTGTCAGTGTGAGGCATTAAGGTCCAGGGCCACATGGAGGTACACAGCAGATATACTGTGATAACAAACACATTTAACCCAAATAATTAAAGTAATATGTGGCTCCTCTTGATAAATAACATGGTTAAATGTAATAAATTGAAAACAAATGATGGAAACCATCACTTGATTAAAGTTCTTTAGCTTTTGAAGACCAAACTATCACCACAGTCTCTGTGGTTTATGTGTGTTAGGTGAAGGACGAACAAACAGTTGTGACTCTCGTAGTAATCATCTTTATTACTGACAGAATGTGTGAAGTACAGATGGGCGTCGGTACATTCAAACACAAAGGCAACACTGAACATCTGGAACATCTGTTTGTGGTGAAGCGTCACAAAAAAAAAGTTTCACATTCGAGCACGTCAGGAAAGTTTCTCTCTAAAGTCACAAATGACGCCAGAAAGACATTCCCTGGATTTTCTCTTTCAGTTTCATCCAAAGTAAATGCTGACAGTACGGCTGCGGCTCCTCTGGTGGTTTGTAAGAATAACGTGTTCGTGATGAAGGCATCGAGCTCAAGGCTTTGCATGTTGAGGACATAATGTGACTGTCAAAGGCTAAAATCAGCTAACGTGCTAATATAGAGGGTCAAGAGCAGGATACGGAGGCCACTCGCCGAAATAATGTAAATCTTAACTGTCTGTACAATCTGTAGGAACTGTAACAATCTGGATCAAAGAAGCCGGTGAGCTGGTTTGGCATGAATAGGCGTTGTCTGACAGTCCGCTATCCATCGCAATTCCTTGTCTCTGTTCAGGATTCTTCTTTAGCATTAGAACATGCTAAGTTGCTCATTTCCACTTCCAACGTCAGAGGTTTGGATGGACAAACCAAACAAAGTCCATAATGCTGCTAAATGTGGTGTAGCTCTGTGATGCTACATCCCGAGCACACTTGCAGATGTTCGTCGTAACAAAGCGTGTTAGCATGTAAAACCAGCAGAAAGCTGAAGCTGGAGGAATGTCTTTAACTCTGAAGGTTTGTTCGTGCGACAACCACTGATTTGGGGGAGAAACGTTCTGCTTCCTGGTTCGTGCTGCTGCTGCTGCTGTGGCGATCACCAGAAAAAGAACGGTGCTATTATGCCCACAGTTATGCCACAAGCAGAGCAAATTACTGGGAGACAAACGGCAAAATACCACAAGCGATGACTCAGCACCCCACACACGCAGCGGTGAGACTCGTGTCTGTGCTCGGTGTTCCCATTTCACCGCTGGTTCATTTATCTGGTGATGTTTGGTGGACATATCTCATTCCATAAGCTCTGGAACCTCTCCTTCTTAAAATAAATCCAGTGGGAGAAAAAAGGTTCCTGCACAACTTCTGATTCTGTTTGCTCAATGAGCACATGATGTCGGCGGGTTTCCGGTCACAGCAAAGCGAACTAACTATTTTTGCTATTTTTAACTTTTGTTTAAACGTTTTGTTGAAATGTTGTTTGGAACAACCAAACCAGGAACACCGGTGGCGGACGTGTGGAGTCTGGGCTACCGACCAGCAGTAGACAATGTGTTTTGCAGGCTATGTGGTACATAAAGGGTTACGTTTAAAAACAGTCCTTTCGTCAATAAGTTCCATCACTGTCTGGCCTCACTCAGTAACCATGGAAACAGATGCTGCAGGAACAAACTGATTTCTGTTCATCACCATTTGATTTTCTCATTTTCTATATTAAACGACACGAAATAAAGCAAACTATTGATACAGACAAATACCTCCTCCTCCTCCTTCATGTTTACGATCCAGCCTCCTCTTCCTGCTCCTCCTCCTTCTCCTCTTCCTCCCTCCTGTCTACGATCCAGCCTCCTGCTCCTGTCCCAGCGCCTCCAGCAGGAGCCCCATCGGCGTCCTCTTCAGACCGATGCTCTCCAGTTTGTTCTCCAGCTTGTTCTTGAGGCTGCGCAGTCGCACCGACGCATGAACCAGAACCACTGTGGGGGAAGGAGGGCGGTTAGCATCGGGCAGTTAGCATAGTGGGGGTGAAATTACACTGAACGTTTTCACTTTGTCGTCTTTGACAAGGTGGAACTGAACACATCAGTTGTCAGAGCAACTAACTAACTAACTAACTTTCCTTCTTTCCTCAGTATCATTGTCGTCACCGCACACACACAGAGTGAAATGATGATGTGTATCCATTCAATGCACGGGTCTGATCTTCTGGTAAATGTTCTGCTCGTTTCACTTGGTCCTGTGCTTTTGACAAGTTTAATTAGATGGACATTGATAATTAGTGGGTGTCTTACTCAGAATCGGGGAGGCTATCCCAAGCAGGAACATAGCCACGCCCCCCAGCACAGACAGAAGTAGGTAACTGCCCAGGAGGATGGCCAGCACAGCCACTGAAGGGTGGTTTCTACGGAAACGGCGGATGGGAGCTTGGTTCTCAGCTGCCCAGACAAAACCCAGGAACAAGGCGGTGACCACCACGGCCCCGACCAACAACTGGAGCGGCTGGAAATATCTTCAGGGGAAGGAGACACAGAAACATGGAGGAAGGATTGATGGGTAATAATGTCATTAAATATCAACATTGAAAGTTCACAGACGAACGTTTATGATATTTTCCTATGGAACATGCTATTCTATTTTCATTTTATTTCTATTTTAAAGTGTAACTGCAGTGACTTAGTTTTATTTTAATCTTTTGTTTTTATACACTGGGCTCTTCATATTGGGCTCATATATATTCGCTATCTGGACCTCAAGTCTGTAAGAAATCTTTATATTATTGTTAATAATAATAAAACAAACATTGATTGCTCATGAATCTCATTTGAGCACAAACAATATTTATGATCTGTATGATTTGCAATTTGGTTTAATCTGCTTTTCCTTTGCTCTGTGATGTTTGTGTGTGTGTGTGTTGTGATGTGTGTGTGTGTGTGTGTGTGTGTTTCCGTGCTTCCTTCAGCTATTGTCCAACAATGATCGAAACAGTCCAGTTGGGTTTTTCTGTTTGTCTGCTTAGAAAGTAAATTCGTTTGGTGTTTTAGCTATTGTGGGACTAATGAGGGGGAAAGGGGATTCTCGCACCCCAAGAGGAGGCGGATGACACAGATTAGCTCCAGATGTCAGAGCAGATGTGTTCAGTTATCAGTCCACGCGAGGGAGGATTTCGCCTCAAACTGCTGTCTACCCAGAACTTCACAGGGTTTGCTACAGGCAGGATGGAGGGATGGATGGAAGGAGGGGGTTACTCACCCCACCAGCAACAGGAAGCCTCCAACCGACAGGAAGTAGTTGCTTTGGTAGTAAAGCAGGTTGTTGATGATCCGGTTGTTCCAGCGGTCCAGGTCCCGCAGGTCCGGGACCGCGAACCTGGCGGAGCTGAGCAGAAAGTCCTCCAGGCTCCGGAGGGGTGGCGGCTGCACGCCTGCCATCTTTTTCCACACGATAATAAACTTGGATTCCCAGGATGCTTTGCGACGCAAGTCTGCGCGCTGACGTCTGCCACGGGGGAAAGCGCGTGTCCGGGATATCGGGAATGCGCAGTACTTATAATGAGCGATCGATGTCATTTATTCTAGCGCGATATACACTTTGTTGTCTGTCAGTAAGCGATCCTGTTTTAATACTTGACACTATAATTGGTTTGGTAGAGAAAATTTAAGTTATCACTTCAATTCAAAATGCCAACAATCTTTTTTTTTGCTCCAGGGTTTACAGGTTTCCACGTCAGTAATTGTTTATCTGATATTCATGACACACTGTTGACAAATCGTACTGATGAATCGCACATTATTGTGTGATAGAACGCTCTATTCATATGACTGACAGCATGTGGATGTCAGTACATTTCAGTTTCATTTTAGGCTGCTAATTATTCTTTATTGCTGTTTTTCTAAAAAAAATTCAGAGTGTTTTTTCCTTCAATCAGATGTGATGAGATTTAGATGTTAGGCTTTTTTACATAGTTTACATGTCAAGGTGAGTGAATTTCTTTTCAAACCGTACAGCCACGTAATATACAAATAATTATACGATTAAATACAATATTGCATACGATTTTCACACTTTTCAAAAAAGCGAGCTTTTATTGCGAAGGACCATGGGAGCGCGCGTTGGTGTGCACGCGAGCGGATCCACCCGGATTGGCTCTGGCGGGGTGGTGCGCGTGCCCGCGCCCGGCTCGCAGTGACAGCTCAGAGTGTCCACGTCAACACAGCGAGAGGCGCCGCGGCGATGGACTGCTCGGCTCTGGTGAGCTACTCCTCCGCTCTGTCGGGGCATTTACACTCATTTATCAGCTTTTGTCCAGCGTTTGTTGTCTGCTTGTCAGTGTGGCGAGCAGAGGGAGACGAGGAAAGGAAAGAGGGAAGGGGACAGAGAAGGAAGGAAGGAAAGGACAAGTCCGGCTGTAAATTGTTCGTATAGTCGCAACAAGCTAGCTTTTACTTCTCGCGACCCGTTAATTGTTGATAGGATTCGAGTGTGTGTTTATATAGATATATGCGTGTATGTCTGTGTATGCGTAGTGATGTAAAAATAGTCCTCCGGGTGTTTTGTTCTGGTTCCAGTAACTCAGCAGGCTGCCGACTCGTTTAACTCCGTTAGAACAGACTGTTGATCCACAAGGAGCCGTGGGACTCTCAGGTGTTAGACGGAGCCGGAGAATGGACATAAACCACCATCGGTTCCTGCAGAGACAAGTTGTAAAAACTGCCTTAGAGTGTCTGTCTGTCGGTCGGCTCATTGGTTGGTTGACGTGTGGAAGAGAATATGTGCCACGTCCACCTCTCTCCCTCTCTCTCTCTCTCCCTCTCTCTCTCTCTCTCTCCCTCTCTCCCTCTCTCTCTCTCTCTCTTTCTCTTTCTGTCGCCTCGCAGCTTCTCACTTATTCCGTCTTTCAGTCGTTGACTTTCCTGACACGAAACAGGGCACCAGTCTTCATGCCAATCAAAATTAACCTATTATTTCATAGTTTTTGACATGTGGATATTCCTTTAATAAGAGTAAACTGAATATATTTTTATTTGTGGTCAAAACTCACATTGTCATTTTTCACCATTTTATATGCTTGCTGTATTTTTAACTAACAGCAAGCAATGCTTTATTTATTATTGAGAAAATAATGGAGAGATTTTGTAAATAGTTATTTGCAGCCCTGTGTGCCACCAAGAACCCTTGTAATAAAAGATTATATATATATATGTGTGTGTGTATACATATAATACTTTATAAGTATTATAATAGTATATATTATAAGTATTTTAAGTATATATATATATACTTATAACTTATTTCCATTCAAAGATCTTTCTCTATTGTTGACACACACACACACACACACAATGAATGGTAACATCACTAAAACCGTTTAAGACCACTAAAACAACTGATATGTTTGTTGTGGTTGAATTATTAAGTCGTTAAATTCATGCCAACCACTTAAAACATGTTAATTAGCTATAGAGACACTCAGAGTGCTGGTTATCAGACATTACCTGACAATTGACACATACGGAAAGGCACATTTCTAAAAGTATCAGAAATCAGGACTGTTTAATATGCATTTTATACCGAAAGCGGCGAGATGCTGTTGTGCGTACACAACAATAACAACCATTCTTTGCAGTAGACGTCCTTGTGGCGACTCTCTCGCATGTGGCAATCAACGTTTCTTTGAGATGTTGCTCTGGTTTGTGTCAAAGGTGGTAGCTGGATTGCAGAGGAGCAGCTCATTTTTGTGTGTGATCTTGACTGACGGGCTCTCAGACGATCATGCTTGGTCGTTTCCATCAAAGAAAACAACCTCCTTGTCTGAGCCAATGATTAACCCCGGTGTGTCGAGTTTTTTGAAGTTGCAGACAGTTTTGTCCGATGCCTCAACGTGGGTGGGGCTGGGATGATGCAATAAGCCCCACCCACATTTCAACGTAAAATCGCTGTGAAAATTGTAAAAATGATCATTGTAAAAGTATGGTGAAGGGAGAACCATCTGGTGCTAATTGATAAATGTTTGCACGCTAACATGCTAACAGATCGGAAATGCCAAAACGCCAAAACGTAGATATTTCAAATAATTAGACCATTAATTCAGACATGCTACATGAACCTTCATCATCTACATGTTCATCCTCATTGACGCGGTTTTGACATCCACTGGGAATAATCTGTGAGCTCCTGGTCTAAGTTCTGTGATACACTCGGACTGTGAATCTATGCTAGTCAGTGCATAACAGAACTTTGTCCCGGGTCTGAAAAACTCTTCGCAGGAAATGGATGGTCAAAAGGATCTCTGCTGACTCCCACGTTTGAATGTTGTTGTTGTAGTTGTTTAAAGTATTATGTGATGGGGGTTGATATCTCAGCGGGATGAGTCACTTTGACTGATCAAGAAATTCTTTTGATGTTCTTTGTGTCTGTGGTTGCAGGAACCGTCCCTCTACACAGTGAAAGCTGTTTTCGTCCTGGACAATGACGGCAACCGACTTCTGTCCAAGGTTCAATTAACAGAGAACACAGTTTACTGACCAACACCACATTTAAGTCATTTTCTCATTTCCACTGTAAAAAGAATATTTAAATACTTGTGTTTTAATAAGTTAATCGTTGGATATTTTTCTGGTTTGTTTGCTGCTCTAAGCAGAATCCGATGGACTTCATTTGTCCCAGAAGGAAAGGAAACTTCTATACATTTATAAGGAAAATGAAAAAAAAATGATAATGATAGTATAAACAGTATTTTGGAATTGTGGAAAAAACAAGACAATTAAGCGGTTGTCACTGTCGTTTTGTAAACATCAATCATCCCAACAACTCATCTCTGATTGTAGAACAAACTTGACGGAAAAACTGAGGATTAAAATAATAAGCAGTGCTGCTGACTTGTGAATTCAATTCAGTTTATTATCCCAGAGGGGCATTTGTTGTACAGCCAGCAGTCGATCACAAATAGGAACATTGAAATGCATCGAAAGCATCATTGCACTAGCCCAGAACGGTCCTGAGTTCGTAACTCGCAGTGACGAAATACATTGCATGGTATTCCACATGCAACTACAGTGTAACAACGTTCCCACTGACAACAAACCAAACAGCTGTGTGTGTACGAGTCACTGAAATGAACAGAAGACCTAAGTGATAGAAAAGCAGTTTGAGCACAGTTTATACTTACAGATGATACAGACGCCATCTTGGATTCTGAACTTCCTGCCCGCTGCTCGGGAAATTGGTATAAATGAGAATCACTATAAATAAGTACATAAAATCTGACATAGTTGATAATTGATTACAAACAAAAAGCATAAAATGATGTGCTGAGTTAAAAACATGAAATCGCCGCAGGAACACAGAGTGTATTGACAAAGTGTCGTTTTACGATTTCCAGCTCTCTGACATGATATGTGTTTCTTTTTCTTTTTGTGTGTTCCAGTTCTACGACCCTGAACTTTACCCCTCCATGAAGGAGCAGAAGAACTTTGAGAGGAATGTTTTCAACAAGACTCACAAAGCCGACAGTAAGTACTTCCTGTTGTGTTTTCATCCGTTGCTCGCAGCACCTCTCCTGTGTCGCCCATTACGTTCCAATCCGAGGTCAAATGTCGACCAATCACGTCTCGTTTTATCCACAAACCAAAGACATTTAGTTTATCATCATCAGACGAGCAAAGAATCCAGAAAACATCTAAGACGCTGCAATCAGACAATTTGTTCACAAACAGTAATTTGAGAATAGTTTCTAAATTCAATCCAACAGCTCATTTATCTGCTGGTCAAACCATCACTCGAGTCTTCTCCTCTGATTTCCCACCTATATTCCTCCTTTTGTTCCATACTCCTCCTTCATTCCTCCCTTTTCTTCTCCCCTGTCATTCTACACCTCCTTTGCCTCTATCCCGTCTCATTTTTCCTTTATCTCTCTCTCTTTTTCGTGTCTCCTTTCCTTCCTGTGTCATCTTTTCATAGACAATTACCTTCTGGCTGCCTTGAATGAACAAAGAGATTTTCTTTCTGTCCTGCTTTTCTCATCAGTCCATCCTTCACTTTTTCTAGATGAGATAGCCTTTCTGGAGGGAATGACCATCGTCTATAAGAGCAGCATCGACCTCTTCTTCTACGTGGTGGGCAGCGCTCAGGAGAATGAGGTACTCCAACATTTTTCATGTTGATTTTGAGGATGGAGGTACAGGCAGGAGTTTTTTTTAAATTTAATATACATCAGAAATGGCAGAAAATGTAGTTATGATGTGACTGCAGTTGTCAAGCTCAAGATTAGATAAGCCTTTATGGTTCCACAGCTGAGAAAAGCAAAGTCAGAAGCAGTAGGAGTAGAAAATATATGTTATAGAGAGATAAATAGTAATTATAGTATGTTTACATAAGTCTAAAAGCCTGAGTCTGAAGGCGAATTTACACTGGAAGCGTCTGCTGTATGACGCTGGTGATGGCGTCCATACACATCAGAGTGTTCACACCGGCTGCGCTGCGGCGTGTTTCAGCAGCGGCTCTGGAGTAACCGTCATGTCCGCCCCCTTAAGATAGGATCTGTTCCATTTCGCGGCTGAGACGCATCAATTTCCACTGAGCAGATCGCTCAGACTGGAAGTCACAACCTATGCAACACAGCGAATCTTCAAAATAAAACACCACAACCATTAATACATGCTTGTAGGAGAGCCACAGGTATGTCAGAGCTAAGACTGAAAGAACTCTCAAGGCATTAATAAAGTTCTATCTAATGTAACATAAACGGAACGGCTTCCTAACCAGGGAAATCCAACTTGCACTTTGGTCCAACTCAGAGGAACTGAGTTGAGAATCCAAGCTGGCATCAGCAGCTAACGGCTCAGAATGGTGATGTTTATGACCTGTTATGTTGTGATGAAACTGGAACACAAGCACCTCAGTTTACGACGTCGGACGTCTGTTGCAAGTGGAAGCACCGTCCCTCACCGTTACTGTGTTGAGTTTGCTTAGAACAAGTGAACCTGAGTGTGACATTATTGAGCACACTTTCCTGACGATGCACTTGACCCATTTTAAGACGTGATTTTCTTGTGTTTTGTCTTCAGCTGATGCTGATGTCGGTGCTCACCTGCATATTTGAATCCCTCAGTCAGATTCTCAGGTGAGGAATGATTTAACACGTGAGTGTGTCTGAGTGAATCTACACTCTGTCCACTTTCCATCAGGGCTCCATCACAACTTCTTTTCTCTGCTGCTTTAATGTGATCGACACTGCTCCTGCTGCCATCAATCCATCAGCCCCTTTCAGCAGGATAACGGCTCTCCATTTTGATTTTCATTTAAAATTCATCTGCTGGTGTTTTTTTTTCCTTTTCACACAGAAGGCGTTTTGTGATTCGAGTGTGCTGAATAATGTCTGAGAAACATGGGAGAACAAAATGACACCAAGTCCTCGTTCTCAGATGAAATCTATGAGATTTGTTTGTGTGTGTGTGTGTGTGTGTGTGTGTGTACTTAAACTGCAACATTATCAGCCTTACAACTGCAGCTAACAGTGGCTGTGGATGTGGTTGCTATGGGAACCGCTGCAGGAGTAATGCAGGAGTGTGAGTGGCGGAGAAGTGGAGAGATTATATATTCTAATACAGTATGAAGATTATAGACTCGTCTAAGTTACATTGTGCCGCATGTGAATATCCAGATTTGAGGCTCCAGTGTTAAATCACTGAATTGTTCATTTGAGTTGTGAAAAATGCGTCTTCCTTTGCCACAAACAGTTTTTTCTTCAGATGGAAGTGGCTCATATGTGATTTAATAATCACAATAATGGTCCTTCTTGCATCCTCACCTGTGTCAGCTACTTGTTTGTGTGTGTTAGGAGTTGCTCGGCTCTGAAGCCTCAGCGATGCATTCAGGAGCACGCTGTAAATCAAGCCGTCCTGCCTGCCAGTGGCTCGGTAGCAGACAGAATCACAAACAGACAGGGAGGGAATGAAATGGAAAAACTCAGACAGTGTCTTTACTCCATAACTGGTACTTGATTATGCATTCAGCATTTACTGGCGAGTGATGTTCCAATGCAGAAACACATCAGCCCTCTCTGCAGACCTGCTGACCAGCTGAATGAGCAGCAAAGTTAATTCTGTGGATGTAAATTTTGAGAAGATGTAATGTCCTCTGTGACTCACAGGAAAAATGTGGAGCGAAGGTGTTTACTGGACAACATGGATGGAGTGTTCCTGGTCATTGATGAGATCATTGATGGAGGGTAAGAGAGGACAAAGTGATGCAGAGCTGCATTGACTCATAATCCTCTGCTTAGTGTATTGATGGTTTTGGTAACTGATTCATCGTTCTTTTGTTTTTTATGGAAAAAAGTGAAAATAATATGTTTGCAGTTTCTTACACATGGATATTTTCAGGTTTCGTTGCTCCTCTAATGATAGTGAACTTTGTTTTGCCATCATTTGACTGACACAGAAAAACTGTGCGTGTGTTTACTTTATTATCTTATCTAAGAGAAGGCTGAACACAATTTAATTGTACTTTTGTGTTTCATTCTCCTGTATAATGAAATGAAAATGTAAAAAAAAATTATCTGAATTAATTGAATGATGTATACATCAGGCACCGGTTAAGGTACAGGAAGGTTGAATGGAACATGAATATACCATAGATGCAGTTTGTGCTGCGTTCAGTTCTGACTGATGGATTGTGTTGCCAGGGTGATCCTGGAGAGTGACCCCCAGCAGGTCCTACAGAAAGTCAACTACAGGGTAAGACGCTGGTCAATCAACTGATTGTATCAATGTATTTTTTTGGCCCACTGAGTCTCATTCTGTAGCTTCTCCTCTCACGTGCTCTTTCTTCCTCTTCCTCTCGTTCCCTCTGATTGGTGTCAGCTAATGTCAGAACCAGCCTATGGCTTCGTCCTGTTCGATTACATCACCGGTAACCTACCGGAACAGACAGACAGGAGCCTGCTGCTGTAGGCAGACAGACACACAGACAGTAAGAGGGTGAGACAGAGTGACAAATGACTGATAGTCGGGAGCAAAGAGAAGGATGAATGTGTGAAAGGATGAAGGAAGGATGAGCTGAAAAGAGGTAAACGCATGGTGAGCGAGCATACTGACTAACAGCAGGTTGTGATGCTCTTTTCATTAAATCTCTGAGCACTGTGAGCATGTGTGTGCTGAACTTACTCCATCACTAGCAGGCTAAAGTATTCACCCTCTCACCCAACTTTGGGTCCTCATTCCGATCCAGCTGAGTCAGTCGCCGCTGCTGACACGAGTCAGTCAGTATGAATGACAAATCAATCAATTGTGATTTGCCATTTGTATTGTAAGAAGGAAAAGAGTTGAATGTCTGAATGAAATTGTACTAATGGAACAGTCCGTTTGCCAGTGAGTCCAAGACATGGACGGCTGAGATTGTTCACAGGCATAAATGGAACTTCTCGTTTATAAAACAGCACGTAGGAAATGTCCAGAGATGGCTCTAGTGATCTGACTCTCACGTATGATTCCAGCTGTCAGTTGTTTGAAATGTTGGGTGTGTAGGCGACTGCAGTCGCTAACAGACACCGCTCCACATCTAACTTTGTGTGTATGCGTGTGTGCGTGTGTGTGTGTGTGTGCGGCATCAGTTCATTTGTTTTCATCTTCCTTACAGTGTTTTTCTTTTACAGGCGGATGAGAACCCGTTATCGGAACAAAGTGTAGCACAGGTAACACACATACACACTCACACTAATATCTCCATCCATTCATTTCCATGCTGCATGCTAACATTGGGTGCATGTTGACTGAGAGGTGGCAGCTAGCTTAGCATCATCCAGCACTGACTGATGGTTTTAATAAATGAATGTTCTTACTAATCTCTGGAAACGCTGCAGCCATTCACACACACTCCTCTGCTCTCCAGTCAGTCAGTATTACTCAACTGTTTACTGATGTGAATTTCTCCAACTCTAAGCTGCCATCACATCTCCCTGTTTTCATACCTCCACAGACACGTCTGTGTTTGCCAGTGGACGAGTCTTTTCTTGCATGAGTACTAATCTTCTCTCCTTTGCTTTCAAACCTCACAGCACTTAACAGAGAAACTGGCAATGACCACTAATGTAAGTCTTTCTTTGCTCCCTCCATGACAACCTGCTCAAACACAGCGCAGAAATCACTGGAATAACACCGTCATTTTATTGTCAATATTTAATTTACAATTACTTGTTCCCAAGGTTCTGCTGAAATTATTTCTGCCAAAGATTCATATAAATTTGAACTCACTCTCACTCTCAACATCATCATCATTGTAGACATTTATTTTCATGTTATTTAATTTCACTTTTTTTCCAATGATTATTTTACATTTTGTTTATATTTAAAGAAAATCTCAAATGCCACAGGTTAAGAACAGAATCAAATCATTTGGAAAACATTACAAATAAACTCCATTTGGAACATTTCCTCTTTTAAATTGTACTGTTGGCTTTGTTGGTGTGCTTTGTGAGACATCTGGTGGTTGAACTGTGAAATACAGACTAGTCCAAAATT
>CAAKHB010007044.1:3275-26152 GCA_901007665.1 Aeoliscus strigatus
CATCTATAAACCTCCTCTTTGACCTTCCTCTCTGTCTCCTACCTCCAACTCCATCTCTAACATTATCCTACCAATGTATCCACTGTCCCTCCTCTGCACATGTCCAAACCATCTCAATCTAGCCTCTCTAGTGTTGTTGAATGTTGAATAATTGATCAATTAAAAAAAAAAAAAAAAAAAAAAGTCGCCCCCGTAGTCATTGACACAAAACTAGGAAGGCCCATTTGGCTCTGAGCCCAAATTACAGATATATCCAATTTCTTGTTTATCTGCTCCAATATTCTGTGTGTGTGTGTGTGTGTGTGTGTGTGTGTGTGTGTGTGTTTTTCCTGGTACATGGTTCACAAGATGCATGACAGAGTGCTGTGAGTAATCAGATAAATGAGAACTATCTCTGAGGAGCGCAGACAGCATGGCTGACTGGATCAAAGTCCAATCGCCTGTGTGCCATCACGCTTATCTCTGCAAGTCTCGCCACCAAATAGCATCAGTAATTTGTTGAGCCACTGGCAAAGTCACCAGATGACTCTTTATTTCTGTCTTTTGATGGAATACTGCTGAAAAATCCATCCAGATAGGACATGTGGCTGCACTGCAGCATGTAGGTGTGAACGACATGTTAGCATAACTAATGACAACACTGTAACATAGTCAACGTGATGTGTGGCTTCCACAGGTCGGAGGCCAAAGGGAGTGTGTGTGTGTGTGTGTGTGTGTGTGTGTATGTGTGTGTGTTAGGCTTACCTCAGAAAGTGAGGGATAGAGGGAGAGAGACAAAGAGAGACAGAAAGAGAGAGAGGCTGTGGTGTGTAGGAGGAGGTAGCGATGCTAGCTCCTTGGAGAGGCTGGGAGGGCGAAGGGTCATTATTGACTGAATGAATTTTTAAAGAGGGCCCTCGTCTGCAGGAGGGAGGAGCACTGCCTGTGTGTGTGTGTGTGTGTGTGTGTGTGACTTTGTATGTGTGTGCAAAGTCATACTGAATTCCATCCTCTGTATTTCTTTTCCTTGTTTTTTTTTGTTTTTTTTTTATTCGGTGCGTTTGGACGCTTACAGCCAGCGTCCTCCAACAAGCAGATTCCTTTTCTGTCACGTAAACCTGTTTGGTATAATTGAAGGAGCAGATGAGACAGAATTCTCGAGAAGAACACTGATCTCTCTCACATGTCTAAGTGGCTTTGTATGACAATTATGTACAAGTCAAGTGCAGACAGAGAAAATCAAGTTTTCTTGTACAGCACATTTCAGCAACAGGAAAAAATGTGCTTTACATGACACACTCAAAAGACAGCTTTTGTGTCATCTTTTGTAACAGCCTTGTGACAAAGTTTGACTGTTGTTTAGGACAAAAAACAAAAATAGCTGTTAGTCACACTTCCTGGTTTAGAAGAAAATATTGCAATTTGTTTTTGTTTATCTGAAGAAAATGGAAATCCAATCATTGGCGTAGGGCAGTGTTGGAGAGTGACGTGTCATGGAGCTAAGGAATCAGCATGATGGTGTCACCATCATGTCACCAGACAAGCAGTTGACGAGAAACAAAGAAAAAATGACCAATTACTGGGTCCTTGGACAAACTGACATCTCTTGAAAAAAGATAATCAGAATCTGTCATTTTTTGCATACATTTGCCACCAAACAGTAAAACGGACAAACAAATGGTAACAAAGGTAACTCCATTAGGAAGGTTAGAACATTTTCAGTCCAGCACTCACACGCTGGTTTTTATCATCACAGCCACTAGAGGGCACATACATGTCATCATGGCAGGGGGATTAGGAAGACACAACCTCACAAGTTGTTAACAACTGATAAAGACCATGTAATAAAGGCCTGATAATATTCATACCGACTGTGTGTGTGTGTGTGTGTGTGTGTGTGTGTGTGCGTGTGTGTATGCACAAAATCGCCACCTGGTCATTGTAACTGTAACGATGAATGACAATCCTGGTTTTAGGAGCCTCCAAGAACAAAGGAAGGTTTGATGGGAAACACACTACAATGAGTCCTCTGTCAGTTCGTTAGGAGGAGTGACTCAAGGCCACAACCTTCCTTGCAGTTCTTTCCTTGAAGGGAAAGAACTGCAAGAGGTTCCCAGAGGTGGTGGGTGTAACGTTGGAAAAAATATAGAACGATGTTGAAATGCTCTATGTATTCACTGACCCTAGAGGAAGGGGGTATCCATTCACACTAATGAGCAGAGGAAAGTGGGATGAAAGGGGAGGCACCAAGGCAGAAAAAAGGGTGGTGGAGGTGGTTTGGCAGCCCCATGCAAACACCCTGTGTCTGCAGCCCATTCTGCCCCGCCCTGACAGCGTTCACACTCTTTCTATCTACGCACATACACAAACACACAAAGTCCCAAGAGCAGCCACACTGATTAGTGCCAACAAGACCCACTGTTGGATGGAGCTGCTACACCGGCTCAGAGCACCTCTCTCACGGGCTCTTTCATCCACAATGTCCCTCATCCCTTTTCTCTGTCAGTCTGCCTCTCTTTTCTATCTCTACACTCCCTCTATTACTGCCTTCCTTCCATCTTTCCTAGCCAATTTGGACCTGTGTTGTTTCCCCTTCGACCATTCATTCGGGTTTGCACTCCGTGCTTCTCTATTTTCATCTGTCGACTTGAATTTATACAAAGCTCTCCTCTGGCATTCAGCCTTTATCTTTCCTTCATTCCTTTCCACTTTTCTACCTTATCTATCCATTGCATCCATTTGTCCTCCTTTCCCCTTTTCATCCTCTCTTGTTTCATTTCCTACCCTCTCCCCTCCATTTGATTCCATGCACAACCCCCCTTGCTTGTCTGGGCTCCCATGGTGGAGGGGTGATTTGGAGGATTAGGCCAGTGGCGGGGTTGTTGCTGTGTCAGTCTAACAGGCAGGGATCTGGACCGGAGCTCAGCCCAAATCCCTTCCTCCACGCCTGTCTGCCTGGCCACCAAATAAGCAGCATCCCCTTTTCTTCCATCTTTCATCTTTCTCGTCCTTTTTTCTTTCTTGCTCTCTTGTCCCCTCATTCGTCAACATGTTCCTCTCCCCGGTGCCTTCTGTTGTCCTCATATGTTCTGATGCATTTGACAACTTTTTTTCCTTAATATTTATGGCTTTCTTTTGTCCTGCATACTGCCGTCAGGTACAACAAGTTTTTCGCTCTGAGGGTATTACATCTTGATACCTCTTCCAAGAAACATGATCCCATCACATCATAATGTTTTATACTGTTGCTTTTTTCGTTTCATTTCTTTCATTTAGTTTTAACCCCAAATGGGTATAATATAGTAATAAAATCTATTTAAACTATTCTTAGGGTTTATTATTGGTTTCCCATCACAGGAATCAGTGTGAGTTCAGTTCAAGTTGTACTTCTCTTCAGTCTTTGTGTGCTAAGAAAATACATTTTGTTGAAAAATCCTTAGCTGGCTTAAAATGTCACTCTTCGCCATAGTCCAATCCTTCTTAAAATATCAGGGGGCAAATGCTCTTTTTTAATTGCACCCTAGGCAAGTATACAGTCAATCCTCTTGGATAAGTGAGGTCTTCATTTAGCAGTCTTAGGGGAGCTGGGAGGAGCAGGTTAGCGTTGCTTCAGTAAGTTCGTATGCAGTAGGTCATAGTAACGGGACATTTTGCACAGGCATTCTTCTAATAATAAAAGCAGGTTTTTAGATTTCAAAATTTGTGTCTGTCTGGATTGTTATCAGGACGCTGATGATTGTACCAGTTGAACATCAAGGTTGGGGGAAGTTATGACAAATAAACCAAACCACCAGCGTTTAGTTATATTTAGTAGTTTTGCAGTATAATGTGTTGACTCAGTTGTTTTTTCTGAAGTTTGAAATGTTTTTGAAGTTGACAAAGTTGTGAGTAGTAGCAGCATTTTGAGCATTCAGAGTGCTGCTACTGAGCATTTAAGCATTTGAGCAATCAATAACTAGAAATGAAGAGCCAATCAGTGATATTAGAGAATGAGAGATGCCCCAAAACTAAATCTCTTCTCATTCTTTTTTTGGCCCATTCTGTTTATTTAATTGCCCTTCTGTGAGACAGATTTTCACATCATGCTGGTGAGTTCATGTAGTGTCAGTAAATGCTTTAATTATGTTTGAGTTGAATGTCTGACAATGACAGGTAGGCTCTGTCACTTTAACTGAATTGTATACGTTCCTCATATGTATGGATCTATACATGTGCATGTGTAGCCACCGGCATTGCTGTACAAATATCACAGGTTGGTGAACTGATGCATTCCTCATAACCCATCAGACACCACAATAGTTTTTGGAAGAGAAGGTGGAGCCAGAGTTAGGTGGATGCCAATGATGCCATATATTTATTCAAACAAGACCATTACAAGCTACTGTATTTAAATACAAAGACACAAATGCAGGTGCACCAACAATGCATTACATCAAATGCAAAATACAAATAGTTCACAAAACTACTTCAAATTGTACATTAAAAAGAGGAAGAACTGGTGATCACAAGATTCTGTCACCAATCTGATCAATGTGATGTGTGATCGAGACTGCTCGGCCAGACCGAGACATTGACGAGACTGAGGGACCCGGGACCGAGACAAGACCGAGACCAAAGACTGCCGAGGCCGTGACAAGACGCAGACCTCAAAAAAGTGGTCTTGAGACCAAGACCACCAATCGAGAACTACAAGTCTAGTGCAGGGCCCTGTAAATGTTGACGTACTTGTGTGGTACACCATACAGCTGGATAATCTGACACAAAGATTCCCACTGGATGCTGTCGAATGCTTTCTAAACATCAATGTAGTTGATCATGAGAGATGTCTGGAATTTTTGGTACTGTTCAATGATGTTGTGAAGACAGAAGATCTGATCAGACCTTCCTTTCAGAAGTCATGTTCTTCTTCCCTTATGGTTCTTCCCACCTCATCTTTTCGGGTTGGAGCAGTACACTGCACAAGACCTGGCCAGGGACAAACGGCAGTGTGATGCCCCTCCATTTGTTGCAATCCCCCAATGACCCAACGTCTCCAATCAGCAGGAACGTCTTCAGCATGCCAAATCGTTTTGAACAAACGGGTGACAACAACCTCCTTGCCATGCTTCAATAACTCGCGGCCATCTCATCGTGTCCAGCTGCCTTGTTGTTCTCGAGGCTCTTGATTGCTCTGTCAACCTTGGTCCTGATTATCTCCTCTGAAGTAACGTACCCGGTCAAAACTGAGGAGCGTAGATGGCGTTGGCTGGTTAAGAACCTCCCTGAAGGGTTCCACCCACCTTGCCTCCTGTTCTTCGTCACTCAGAAGTGCTCTGCCATGTCTTGAACATCCTATTCCGCCCTCTCCCTCACTCTGCTTATTGGGTGACATTTCCCACACTAACATGGGAAAAAATAAATCATTCATGCTACTCACTGCCTTCAGCATCGCAAAGAAATCAAACCTAAAGAATTGTAAATCGAAAAACAACCTTATATCAGATATATCACAATAAAGAGCACGACGAATCGAACATATTACTGTGGAGAGACTGTGCTTCTATAAGGAGTTTGTGTAGCTCAGTTTGAATCAATTTGGCAGCCAATAATCAATCACAATACTGGTGAGTGGGTGGCCACAGAGTCCCTGCTCTGGTTGGGGCAGGGTGCTGGGCACTCTGGGTGGTCTGGCCCAGTTGAGGCCTGTTAATTTACCCCCACCTTTCCCATCTTCCTCTATCGTAAGACCTCAAAGGTCTCGGTGTGGTGGGGCGAGTGGGATCTCTCAGAGGGTGTCTGACTCCCCACTGTGCTCTACAGGGAGCTCGCCCCCCTGCTTTTAACTACACTCTAGACATTGAAGTGGTCCTAGTCACTGAAGTGTCTGACTAGGACCACCACACACACCCCTCCACATAAACACTTACTACATTACAGGCGCTGGACGGGCGTTGCCAGCGGTCTCGTGTGTGTGGTGCCTGCTCTGCCCTGGGTGTGGGTGCCACCATCTTGCTGTTTTTGGGAGGGTGGCCTCCCCTTCCTGCGCAGGATACAAGACCCAGGGATGGGTGTTAGAAGGAGGTTACCCTTAAGGTGCGGCAGGTTGGGTGGAGATTGCACTGCAGAATGCTTTGTGACAAATGTCTGTGGAAAGCACTATACAAATACATTTTACTTTCTTACTACTTCTTAATACTGTGCCCCTTAAAAATGTACTGTAACTTGTATCTTGCTGGGTTAAATCGTAGGCAACTGGACTTGTAGTTTGCTTGAAGACGTTTTGCCACTCATCCGAGAAGCTTCTTCTACTAAGTGTTAAGTTGGGTCGTTAGCTCACACAAGGTTTCAGGTAAGCCAACGACCCCCAGATGACTGACAGCCATGGAGGGGGACCTGATACCGACACTCCTTTGTGTGAGCTAATGACCCAACTTAGTATTAGTAGCAGGACTCCCCACTAGTCAGTTCAGAACTGAAGTAACACCGTAAGCCTCACATATATTTGGTGCTGATATTACTACGACCCACAGATACAATTGACGCTCACAGTTTCTGTTGTTCCCTTCGACCTGCTATAGTTCTTGTCATTGTCATCTGTTTGTTTCCCCTCCCCCTTGTCCCTTGGCTCCCATCCACAGGGACTATGGGTACCAAAACCTGCTGTCATTGCAATTTGCTGTTGTGCTCTCCCCTTTGTCCCCAATTTTTCACAGGTTGTTGATGTTTTGATTTGTTGTAGTTGCCTTGTTTACTTTTGTTTTCCTTTCTCTTTCTGTTGTCTGTTTGTGTCTGTATCCAGTCCTGTCTGGTCCATAAGTAAGCCCACATATACTCACATAGACGCACTTACAAATTTCAATTAAACGTGTAAGAAACGGAGGAGCTTCTGCCCCAGGCATCAGTTATGTGCAGTGAGCTCCACACAGCAAAACTGTCTGACATTTAAGGTGCTGCTCTGCCATTCCTTCTTCTGATTGGCACACCGGGGCTGCTCCTGGAGCAGGTCAGCTCCTGCACAATACTGTACAGTGTTTTCATGTTGTTCTCCTCCGCTGCCCCTTGTGCCTCTCTTGCTTTCTCTTCTAGCCATCTTCTTTTGGCTCTTCTTCACTGCCCTGTCCAGCCTGTACTCATCTTCCACCCTCCAACTCCGGAGCCTCCTCTTTTGTTCCCTTTTTGTCTTGGCCATTTTCCTTTCATCGATTATTTTCCATGTCTTGTCTGCTGTCCATCGGTCTTTGTTGCAGTGGCGATTGCTCTAAGACTGTAAGGGACACTCAGCTTCCCCTAAAATGTCAACAAAATAGGTGGTCAAATATGTACTGTTGTGGGTACATTTCATTGACTAAATATGCACTAGAACACAGCTTCCTTCTCATTCATCCCCGCAGTGTCACAGTACTTTACACAGTGTAGATGCCGAGTGTCGACTGACTTCAATGGGGAAGTGTGGGTTGTTCCAACGAAACTAGACGGTCATTGGATCAATACTGGGCCTTCTCCTGCCCATCTGGGGGTCTACGGGGCAGTGTGCTGGCCTGGACACTCAGCTATGGCATGATGATTGGATGATCTGTCTGAGGTTGAGTCCTTTTTGATTGACGAAGAAATGAGCGAATCACCCATCTTGAAGTATAAAGCTTCCACCGGAGCATATTTTTGTTTTTTATTCCGTTGTTTGGAGTTGATCTGGAGACGTTACTGATCCTCAGCGACTTTGTCGCGACTTGTGTTCTAGTTTGTTTTCTCCTCCCTCTTCCCTCTGTGTGGCAGTGGAGGTGTGGCCAGACTGATTGAGGAGCAATCAGTTCACCTGATCCTGATCAGTGCACTGATTGCTCCTGCTCTTAAGCTGCACTCTGGCTTCACCCCACTGCCAGATTGTTTGTGGTCCCACGCCTTACTCTCCAGCCATTTTCTCCAGCGTTCGTTGCCTTCGTCTCAACTATTCACGTCTCCTTCTTGTTTGCTTGTTGTGCCTTCGGATGCGCTTTAAGTTTATCGACTCTCCCATTTTGTGGAGCTCTTTTTGTTCTTGCGTGTTTTTCCTCCTGCCCATGCAACTTTCTTTTTTTCTTTCTTTTTCTTTCACGTCCTTTGTCTCCTGCCCGCTCGCCACGGTGAAGTGATTTTCTGTTGATTGGCTGATTTTGCGTTGTTTTCTCCCGTTTAATTTTTACCTGCTTGTGCAATAAACTGTCTGTTTATCAGCGTATCCTGTTTCCCTGTGTGAATTCTCCTGCATTTTGGATCCACTTAAAGAAGCTTGGGCTCACGCCCCATAACACTAGTGTTGTGTTTGGTGACTCTTCTGTCACTCTGCGATTTCTGTCCCCAACGACCAGAGGCAGCTCTGGAGCCTCTCACTCACACACACAGACGGTCACACTACACACTAGCCTCACGCAATAGCTCCAACTGCTCCAAGCTGCACATAATGGCAGATAATACAAATGTTGTCGACCGGATTTTGGCGAAGCCATTTGATAGTCTTCCTTACAAAGACAAAATTTGAGTTAAATAGCAGGGCAGATCAACTGCTAAGATTGTTTTGGTGCAAAAGGTGGGGAAAAGTAACAGGTCTTTTCAGCTGTCCTGATATGACAAGGTGAGCTGGCTGAGTGGAAGTGCTGTCAGAAATGAAATGTACTGTTGGCCAATGTACTGATTTAATTCACAATCAATATGTTGGCCATGCCTTGATGAAACCATCTCAAGGATGTGTTGTCTGGACAAAAGTGGGTTTTGGGTCACAGATCCATTTTTGAAAGGGAACGGAGGGGAGAATTCACATATAAATAAACAGACACGTTTCATGGATTTTACCTACCAGACGTCTAGCAATGACGAGCCTTGTGTTGATGCAGATGTAGTCCAGCTTCGTTCTTCGTTCTCCAAACAGCATCTTGGTGTCATAGCTGGGGATCTCTTCAATTATGGTTTGGACTTGGCTGTAAAAGGGATCCTTGTCTTCTACTGAGGCAACTTTGGCTGGGGCACAATGGTTACTGGCATCGTTCACTGGCTTCCATCCAACTAATGCCTGTGCCGCACAACTGGAGTGGATGATGCTGACTCCATGGGTATGGTGGTTTTGCTTCCCAGAAGAACGGTTGCTCCATTGGTCATGAGGCACCCCTGCCCAGTCACCTCATTTCTCTAACGCCTAAGTTGTCCAGGTGAGTCTGTCAAAGTCTTCAGCACCTGGTCCATGCAATCATACTGGAACAGTGTGCATACATTCCAGGTGCCTACTTTGGTGTTGAAAATTAGGGACTTTAAGGGTTGGGCTTCTTGCCTTAGTTCACCTGACTCAATCCATCCAAGGATGTGCAATGATTCACTGGCTCAGTGTCGTTGTTTCTGTAACATGCCTTTTTCCAGGGTGGGGTTGCTAACCTTGCGCCCAACCCCTAACCTGGACCAGGTGCCGACTTTTGTCTGACCTCGACTCAGAAACCTGCCGGTGTAGCTTTCAAGAGTCATTGAGACACGCGAGCCTCTCCACCAATGACAAGGTACCAGCACAAGGAAAGTTTTGTTGTAATAGCAATCTGCATATGTTACTGCTCATACATGACATTTGAGATGGCTTTTATTTTAAAATTCTACTTCAGATTTTCATGAAATTGCATGAGCCACATTTCAGAAAAAAACATTTCAGATAGCTGTGCAGGTATGCAGGTGTCGTAAGGAAATGTAAGAATCACACAGCTGGTAGCTTGTACACACCCACAGACATGCATGCATGCGCGCGCGCACACACACGCCTGCACTCACGTTCAGAGTCCATGAATACAGGTGCAGACTATCTATAGTATGCAGTTACACATCCAGATGTGTGCGATGAAAAGTGTTGAAGTGTCGGCATGTACACACACACACACACACACACATACCCAAATGTAATATTTTACCTGCATGCCAGAAGTAGTTGTATCAGAGCTGTTTCAATATTTGCTGGTGACAGAATGTACTTTCCACACGTACACGTTCTCCAGTGGAAAGCCCAAAGATGAACACAAGAACTACTCAAAGCCCACAGGCTGAAGGAAAGAGAGTGCTGACAGTGTCAGAACAACACCCAGATGGTGTGGTAGCTGGAGTCTACCATGGGATCACATGTACAAAATTAGATCTGTAAGTTGCTGGAGGAAACAGAGAGAGGATGTCACCGCTGCTGATAATAAGATGTGCACAAGTGTGTGTGTGTGTTTCTAATTCCTACGTGAAAGACGATTTCCACTTTGTGCTGTGGCCTGAATCCCCTTTATTTAAATAATCTAAACCAACTTTCAACAGCCTGCCTTCATGGCCTTAAAGTTGTAATGATGCATTACATAATCTTAAAATTGTTATAACTTATAATCAGTGCTCCATAAGAGAACAAATATGTTTTTTTGCACATCGTTTTTCATTGTGTGGCTACCAGAAGTCAGCGTTGTTTAGACCGTGTTGATATTGATGAATACAAAATGCATCTAAATGAGTGTAAACATGCATCAGATGTGTGAAGTAGATGCATGGTCAGACTGATTGTACAACTATTACTGTATCAGACAAAGCAAAAGAAAAATTGGCAAAGAGCAAGTGTTTCACCAAAGAACTTCACTAAATGTGGATATAAGACTCAAGTTGGAGATGTATATACAGTATATGTTTACATTCCTTATAGATTAAGGGAACAAATCACACGGAATAGGAAAAAGCAACAGAAGCAGTCAAACTGACTTAAGAATTCAAATCAGGGGACCATAAAAAACACAAAATAATAAAGTCAAAATTAACAGGTACCCATACTGAAGAGAGACGCTGTTGCTCTCCTTTTTTTTACCTCGCCGGGTTGAGGCGGAGGACCATCCACAAGACTTCTGTGTTTTTCTGAGTTTGCTTATTAGCAGAGTTCATCTGCTAAGCGTCATTAGAAAACTATTGTGAACTGGCGTTATACAAATAGACTTGACGATCTTTGGTACTTTGAGTATGCTGCTCAACACCTTGATTTCATTTGATTGTTTCTCCAATCCTGACTGATCCTGACTCGTGATCTGTGTCTCGCCCCTCAGATCACAGGAGGGACATAATCCCAAACAGCATTCAAAATCTGTGACGTACACACGGATCCACACTGTTCCACAGCTGCCTGAATCTGTCACACACCGATGAAGTAGACTCCCATATAAAATGAAAACAGTCAGGCCGTTGGATTTGTCAGGGACAGATGTTCTGAAGCATTTAGGCACAAAAGGAACAGATGCCTGGGCTGCTCGTGAGCTCTTTAAAGGCAGAAACACACCTAATTCTTCATGGAGAATTTGATTTGCACACAGTTCACATCATGTCCTTTCTCTCCCTCACACACACACACACACACAGGAACATAGATAAATGCAGTGCATATTTGGATCTGGATGAATGAACACTGACCAACACATTTATACAAGTGTTGGTACATACTGATGCACTTGAACTTCATTATACAGGAGGCTTTGCTTGATAACAGAGGAACTGTTCCAGCCCACTGAGCCTTAAAGGCCTGTGCATTCAGGATGCAAACCGTCATTGGCTCCTGCACTGATGGCAAAGGTTGTTAAAGGACATCAGTGGTTTCATTTGGAGTGAGGATGAACACATTTAAAGAGTCAGTTCATTAACACGTGAACACAACACAATTTTCTTGTGAAACCTTCAGTTATATTTATTCAGGTTTGTTCACTTATACTGAGCACAGGCTGTATTTAAAATTGTACGCTGCAACATGTACAACACTCACCTTCAACATCATGACGACAACGGGTGAGATGAATAAATATTATGTGGTTACAGTCGGAATCAGAATTACTTTATCTCCAAAGGGAGATTCCTCCGTTCCAACAGCTCTTGTCAAATGGGAAAAGATAAATATAACAGGACTAAACAAAAAAATGTGCTAAAATATTCAAGGTATAAAAATAAATATTGAATAAAAGTATGAATAAAATATAAAGTGTGCACATCTGTACGATAAATAAAATAAATATACAGAAATGTAGATGTAGATACATCCCCCATGTACACAGGCTGAACTGCACATCCCCAGTGAGGCAAAATCTGTGAAATATGTACACACACAGTGAATGTGTGTGTACAGTGTTATTAGTGAAATGAGTGTTTGATGAGTCCAGGCACTTCATTGCTCAGTGAGTGTGACGGCCCCCGTGAGGAGTTGTACAGTCTGATGACCACCTCCTGTGTCACTCTGTGCTGCATCTTGGTGGAATGAGTCTCTGACAGAACGTCCTTCTGTGACTGATCAGCTCAGTGTGGAGTGGACGGACATTGTCCATGATGGTCTTTAGCTCAGACAGCATCCTTCTGTCTGACACCACTGACAACGAGTCCAGCTCCACCCAGACATCAGACAGTCTGTTGGTGTCTGCTGCCCCAGCACACCACAGCAGACAGCTGGCACTGACCACCACAGACTCACAGAACATCCTCAGCATCCTCCTGCAGATGTTGAGGGACCTCAGAAAACTTTTTTTAGGGTTAGGAGTAGGCTAGGTTTAGGTGTCACTGTTAGTGTTGGGTGTTAGTGTTAGTGTTAGGGTTAGAGTGAGGTGTTAGGGTTGGGGTAGGGTCAATGTGGCTGGTCTCTGTGCAGTCACTGAAGTCCGTGGTGAAGAGGATGAAGAGAAAGGGGGACAGAGTGGTCAGTAACACCGATCAGTCCTGTCTGACAGACACACAAACCCTGGCCTGCCAGTCAGGTAGTTGGCACCTGTCAGTGGGAACATGTGACCTAGAGGTCCGTGGTAACTCTGGAGCAGCTGCAGAGATCCATGGCTCAGGTGCAAGTATCTACCACTACTACTACTACTACTACTGCTAATTGGAACGCCGCAAAGTTGACCTTTATGACATCTGTTAAATAACCAAGGATACTATGGTGGCATTAATATTAATATGGTGTCTGCTGTAAATAATGGCACACATGAGATTGGCGGTTCAAAACAGAATGCAGCTTATCTCATATAAGAATCTGGCATACGTATTAAAGCCCTAAAACTATTAACTGAAGCAAATATATACACGTAACACCAACATAACCACAAATCACAGAGACACAAATACACAGGTGAACACACGTTTCGTTCAGCCACGACGATTTGTTCTGGCGACTGGGCTGATATTCAGTAATGGCTTCTCTGTACTTCCAGACTGTGGACGTTTTCCTGCCACTAGTCATAGACCACAGTGTCATTCAGTCCACATCGTACTAGGTAACATGTTACTGAGGAGTGGTGGCATTCCACTTTAGATGCTGCAGCCCAGGTGCTCTCTAACAAAACGTGATTTCATTGTACTGCACTTGTACTGTGTGGTGACAAATAAATGAATGCATTCCATTCCACTGACAGTTTGGTGGGTGTACACTCTGGACTAAATTTAAATCTGTTATCTTACAGAAACCATGTACAATACTAGCAGTATATACTGATTTGGCCCAAATTTAGTATGTAGTATACATTATGAAAAAAACCCGGAAAATCTGCAGTATGCCAAAACTTCCCAGAGGATATACTGATTCAGGAAAAATCTGCAGTACGCAACGGAAGGTCTACTATACTAATAACCACCACACTTAATGACGTCACGACAGAAAACATCACATTTTAATTTAAAAGCTGATTTAATTTATATGTCACTTTAATAAGTTTTAAAAATAATTATTGTCGGAAAGTAACACTCAGATCAGGTCAGTTCATTGGATCAATCTCTCCCCTGGGACGACGACGTATGTATGTAGGTATTCCTGGCTGTTAGCTGCTAGCTGCTCCCGGCCAGCAGCTTCCATCGGAAGTGTTACTTCCCTGCATTAATTATTTTTAAAACTTCATTCAGTAGGTAGTCTGCAGTATATCCCCAGGTAGTGTACAGTATGTAGTAGACAGTTTAGAAAAGGCCCTTTGTATCTGTTTCTCACCACAGTGCTTGACCTGAGTGTAGCATCAGGCTGTCTTTTATAATGCCTGTGATTGGGGAGCATGCAGTCTACTCTGGCTGCACCTTACCAAGGGTGGGAGTGAAACGGGGTGGTAAAGTTATTCTAAGCCTTGGGTGTCAATGTTATAGGAAACAGAGCCATGAATATGTAGTATACGTGTGTTAATGTGGTCGATGTGATTAATTGTTTGGTTTCAATTAAGCTTGGTGTGGTCCAGTGGGAGGGGATTTGCCACTCCCTAGGGAGTTAGTGAAGGGCTGGGGGGGTCGGTGCAGGCCTGTTGTGTCATTTGACCGGAGTAAAAAAAAAAAATTACATTTGATATGGCTGGTTTTTTTTATTATTATTATTGTAATAATAACAATAATTTAATGTTAATATTTTTTAATATTTTGTGAGTATTCGTTTTTATTTTTTTTATGTTTCACCCATTCATCTTCAGATACATATTTGTCCGAGAATAAACACATTTTTGAGGATAAAGAAGTGTACATCATAATTTCCTTCTGGTGGCCTCAGCCTCACACTCGGATAGAGTACGACACAGACATACGTTCCATACTATTAAAAACTCAGACCTTGTAAAATTAAATGAAAATAAATAAATCAGTTGTTGCTGTGACTCCCAGCCTTTTCTCTTTTGATACCACGGAAGATGAAGGCAGAAATCTCATTATTATTATTATTATCGAGGGAGATGTTTACGATGTTTCTGAATATTAATTATTGCACCTCACATTACCTTTGTGTTTAAAGGTACAGATACACACACATACACACATGCACACACATACACCACACACATACACAAGTGCACTCACAGGCACACATCAAAGAGTCTGAGGCAATATGTCTGAAGCAGCAGATTTGATTCTGGATGGAGAACCTCGATCATCTCTGAACATTCCGTTTGATGTTCTGTGCTTCAGGTCCTGCAGCCTGCATGGCAGATCAGGACATGAGACCGCACACGACACATGAGTATTTGGTGTCTTTTTGGTGTCTCCTCACAAATTTCTGCTTCCATTATGGGTTTAGGGGCTTAATGCTATGCCACACATTCCTATGCCATGTGAGAGGAGATACATTTATTTAGTTTTTTTTCGTCGCCAATCTCCCGTTGCCATTGTTTACAGCTGAGGCTGTATTAATATTAATAGCGACATACTTTCCTATTTAGCAGCCAAACCACAAATAAAGCAGGTTCTGTTTTTCTAGTCCCCTGAAATGGTTTTATGCGTAGTCCTCTGTAGGGGAGACTGTAACATGTCGTGGCGGTCTGGCAGATCTGATCCTGGCACTGGGATTTGACTGAGATGAGATGTTCAATCTGTCATCTGATGGAAAAATGGAAAGAATATGACACAACTGCAAACTTACCAAAACTCTGCCACTAAAACTGACAGACCAGATAAGGAGAGCATGAATCAGAGAAGCAGCCAAGAGGCCCATGGTAACTCAGATGGGAGCATCTGTCCACAGGACAACTACCAGTTGTTCACTCCACAAATCATAAGAAAAAAAGTATTGGTGAAAGAAACCTAGAAGACGTCCTGTTTGCGGAAATGGCACAAGCTGTGTGGGTGACCCAGTGTGCCACTGAACATCACCCTGAACACAAAATCACCAACCAGGTGGTAGCAGCAGCAGCATCCTGTGGATGTTTTCCTTCAGCAGGGACAGGGAAGCTGGTCAGAGTTGATGAGAAGATGGATGAAGTCAAATTCAGGATAACCTCCATAGAAAACCTTCAGAGACTTGAGACTGATGGGGAGGTTGACCTTGTTGACCTTGTTGACCTTGTTGACCTTCCAGCCAGCAGCTTGTACAGCCTACAGTGGAAAAGAATATGGATGTGTTAGAATGAACCAAAGTCCAGACCTAAATCTAAAGGAAAAACTGAGGCAAGACTTGAAAATTGATGTTCATAGACACTTTAGGCACTTAGAACAGGGAAAGATGGAAATATGGAAATCAATGATTCGCTGTGGCAACCCCTGAAGAGGGACAAAGCCAAAAGGAAGAAGAACAAGAAGATAGACACTTTAGGCACCGTCTACTACATATTCCTGCTGAAGATGTTTGAGGCTGAGCTAATCAGTTATTGTATGTTCTGTATGGTGAAATGGACTGAATGAGATTATATTTGTAGCGTGGCTGAATGTCGGACTGACAGAAACTTTGGTAGGTGTGTTATATTCTTGCCAATTTTAGATGACAGATTCAACATCTCATCTCAAAGATTGAGCTATTTTCTTTTCCACTTCTTTTCTTCAAATTTCTCCACAATTTACCTGACTTGTGTCTTCCTTGGGCTTCATGATGCACTACTGTATGTTTGTCTATCCCGTAAGATCAAAATTAAACATAAACACAAACACAAACAGTAGACAAGTTGGAACACTTTGACAAGGCACTGTGAGAGGCACGCTTGTGGCTTAATGTCAGACTGTCAAGAGTTTGTCTCTTGTCTCTGTTTCTCTTTCTGATCCTGAGTACATGGATTTGAAAACCTCATAAGCAGGAAAATCCAATGTCACAATTATCTCAACACAGTTAAACAATTCAAAGGATCCCATGCCAAGGTTTTCACCGGACTACAAGTACAAGTACATTTCATTTTGAAAATAACTAGGAAGTAATAAGAAGTCAGGAGGATTCCTAATTCAATCATTT
Organism: Aeoliscus strigatus; assembly: GCA_901007665.1. NCBI lineage: Eukaryota > Metazoa > Chordata > Actinopteri > Syngnathiformes > Centriscidae > Aeoliscus > Aeoliscus strigatus. The sequence goes on from CAAKHB010007044.1 coordinate 19,897, forward strand.
AATTAATCTGATTCCATTACAGAATATATTTTATTCATTCATTTATTTCATTCCGATTTCATTGATAGTGCTCTGAGCACGAGTCAAACCTGCAGTGTCATTTCTTCACTTGTAGTGGCGCTGCTGAGTCTCCCACAAAAAACAAAGTTTGAAAAATTGGTGATCTCTTGGTGCATAGACATATACACTACTGTTCGAAAGTTTGGGGTCATCCAGACAATTTCAGTTTCTTCTTCTCTAATCAACAGTTTTCATCTGTGTAAACATAATTGTGTAAAGGTTTTCTAATCCCCATTCACCTTTTAACATGATTAGCTAACAGAATGTAGCATTAGCACACAGGAGTGATGGTTGGTGGAAACGGCCTCTGTAGGTGGACGTAGATATTCCATTAAAATCCTGTGTTCCCAGCCAGAATAGAATTTACCACACATCTAGACGAGTCAGATTAATTTAACGCTGTTGAACGTCATTGAAAAAAAAAGTTTGTTTTTCAACAAACAAACAAAAAGACCTTTCTAAGTGACCCCAAACTTTAGAACAGTATTGTAAGAAGGCTAGATGACTTACCGACACTGCTGATCAGTGGAGAGCGATGCTGCCACACAGCGGCTATCTTGCCACAGTCAATGTGTTCATAACAATGGGTCTCAAATATTTGTATATACATATATCTAACCCCTCCTCTCTGTCGGAGTTCTGGTGCCACCCAACCTGCATTGCCCGCCACCCAATCTGGAGAACCGCTTGACCTGCTGACGCTAGACGACCCACCTACCCCCAGTGTCATAATCTACTGAACCGCCTCCTCATCCTCTCCACCTCCAAAGTTTCTTCAGCTGACATCTCCCCCCGGACAGACATGGAATAATAACACTAACACTAATATCACTGTTGGACTCTAAACAGTCTTACATGCATTCTTGGACCTTTTATTGTTTATTAGTCTTCACATGCTGACCTGTTCACTGATTCTCATATACTCATTGTCTGTTCATGCAACACCTATGTCTGGTCTGTCCGTCCCAGGGAGGGGGATCCCTCTTTCTGTGGTCCTCCCTGAGGTTTCTGCCTCTTTTCCCCTGTTATAAGTGTTTTTTTGGGCAGTTTTTCCTCACCCTGACTGAGGGTTTAAGACAGAGGGTGTAGCAATGTGTGGACCGTAAAGTCCATCGAGACATTTCTAAATTGTGATGTTGGGCTATAGAAATAAAGTTGACTTGAACTTGTTCAATGATGATAATAACATAATAATGTGCTGCCACTCTCAGTAGGAACATTGTACGCTGTGCGTTTCTGAAAGAATGATCACCATCAAATAATAATGGCAAAAATGTATGAAAATGTCAATTTGAATCGGGAGATTCACGGGGTTTCCCAAATGGTTGCTCTGCTCCAGAGGGGTGGTCTGGACGTTTTTATTCATTTACTTATTTTCTACCCAAACACAGCCACGGATGACCAAAGCAACCCACCCTCGCAGCCACAGGTAACAAGAACAAGGAGCCGCTCATTTACACTCAGAGAGCAGGTGAGCAGTTGTCAACTACAATCAGTTTGATCAAAAATACTCCTCAGTCTCTGCTTCTTCCAGCAAAACACGAAATCACCACTGCTGCTGCTTTTCATCGCCATTGTAACAATTTCTTATTTAACGTACCAAGTAATTGAAGTGTTTTTCTTGATTTGGGGGTTGCTATGGACACAGAACAGCTGTGTGATTGCTCAGTGCTCAGGTCGAGCTGATCGTTAAGTGGTTACTCCAATGTGCTCAGCGCTCAGAGCTGCTCAGTGTGAGCGCTCTGCTCCTTAAAATGCCCTCAGACTGGGTCAATTTTGATTTTGATTTCGATTTGAACAGATCCATGTTTCTGCTTAAATCTGATTGGCTCAGCCACTCAGTCAGTCATCAAACCTTACCTCAATACTAGCTGATCAGAAAAACACACATTTCTTTATGCATATAATATACAGGAATATACAGGCTATAGATCGTGTTTTCCCCTTTTGTTTATACAGTTAAAATAAGCCATTTTTGCCAGCTCAAGAAAAATACATAAAGGCCCAGTCCCAATGTTCACTACCCCTAGCCCTCACCCACTACCCCTTCACCCTCGAAATGAAGCCACAAGGGGTAGTGCCTTGAAATCTTCCCTAGATGAGCACTAACGAGTAATGTAAAAGAGGTCATGGCAATGTTTCCTAGCCGACTCTCATGGTGAACAGCAGATGCAATATGTGTGGTCACATATTGCATTCTTACGTTAAACTGTGCTCGTGCTACACAAAAACACTGTTATTACAAAACGTTTTTACAAATTCTATGCAAAATTATACGTACTTTGTGATTCCTTTTCTCCAATATCTCCACATGCCCTCGCTCTTCAGGGTTCGCCATTGTTGTTTGATTCAGTATGCAAATTCTGATGTAAAGCATTCTGGGAAATTTCACAAGCCCTCGTTCGGCGAGTCAGCATCTGAAATCCCTCGCTCTGAAGGGCTTGATTCATGCCCCCTACCCCTACATGTAAAAAGTGACCACTACCCTCACAGGAACACGCAAAATGTAGGGGTAAGGTTAAGAAGGGGGGTGAGGAGGTGTATCGGAATTAACCCTAAAGTGATGAGTGTTGCTTTTGTTATGTTGATTTTTTTTTGTATTTGTGTGCTAACACAGAGTGCTTTGTTGCTGTTAGTCATCATTAGCTGACAAGGCCAGACTACATTGTAGGAGTGAGAAGGAAGAAGAGACCGATGAGGAGGGACAGGAGAGGGAGATGGAAGAGGAAGAGCAGGAGGAGACAGAGATGGAGCTAAGTGGAGCTGGAGCTATAAAAAACAAGGTAAATTGGCTAATCCATGATGTTCTGTTCATGCAGGACACAGTCCACATAGGAGTGACACAGGAGCATCTTGAGGCATGCACGCTAATGGATACAGAAAAAGGGATCCTGATGGCATTAGACACTACACAAGTTGTCTGTATGTGATGCAACAACCCTTTAACCTGCATTTGTGCATAATAAGATGGTTTCTAGAACCACATAGGAGGTACTGAGAGGTGGATGAACTACTACTAGCACACTACTAGGCCTAGGTTGGAAATGCTTAGCTGCTACTGCAATTCACCGTGGCAACATGTAAATAAAATGCAGAGCCTCCATTTTATCCAGTGGACATAAAGATATTAATGCATGTGCATCTTTATCTTTAAAGAAAGAGTCAGAGGAGAAAAAAGGGTCATTAAATTAGTGCAACAAATAATATTCAATCTTCATTAATTCATTTCATTTCATTCAGTTGGAGTTAATACCCTTTGAAAAGGACTGTTTTGGTGAGCTGCACTCTCACATTGCCACAAGGGATCCTTACAATAGAATCACTGTCACTTTCGAGTGAGGTTATCGCGATACTTGTGGTGACATGATTTACGTCGGGGATCTGGAAGTATTTGAGCCAGTAACGTGGCAGAGCTGCATGTGTCTAATAAACGGGAGAACCATTTCTGAACATAGAGTAGAATAGGGAAGCAATCTGCCACCATTGCTTCCACCAAATAAATGTGTATGGGACCATTTCACCTACATGAAATCTGACCTGGGTGTTGAAACCTCCCGGCGGAAAGTCGTGAATAAAGGGCTAATACATCTTCAGGAAAACCTACAGACCTTCAGCCCCAAAATCCAGGTAATTAATCAATATTTAACACCACACACAATGAATATAAGTTTACAGACACTTTGTCAAGGCAAGGGGGAAGAGAAAGTGGTGAAGGAGGGGGCAGGAGAAAGGCATGGCAAACATAACCCTCACTGGGAACAGCACAGCACACCAAAGGGGCCTGGGTCTCCTTCAACATGGGCCATATGCTCCCTACAGCACTTTGGCCAGTCTATGAATGTGCCCCAGTCCCAGGCCCTGGGCCCCAGGCCCAGTCTCTTCCCCCACCAATCTCTTTCTGAATTTCATTGCCTTACCCTCTCCTGCTGTATGTGACTCCTGTATAAATATATATATGATATATAATATATCAGCCTTTTTGGATTTCAAGTATGCCTTTATTTTTCTCCTTTTTTACATGGCTCACACTTCCATTTGTTTCCATGACAGTCAATTGACATATTTGACAATCTTGGTGCTTGTGTTGGCACACTGTGCCTGCCAGTGATTACCCATTTGACCAAAATGTTATCATGCGGAAGTACCATGTGGTAATCCTGTCCCCACATCTCAAACCTGGGGCCTGTACCACAAAGCTCGATCAACAAGTCCTGGATAACTCGATTAATCCAGGGTTGAAATACCGAGACCGTGGCGGTCAGGATAATCGGTACCACGGAGCTGGATATCAACTCGGTAACTTGGGTGATCTCAGGTTTATCTCACCAAGACCCGTGAACGTGCACATATAAGAGGTGAACATTTGCGCTTATGTGGAGGAATGGGCAGGTCATTGTTTTGACTTGATCTGATTGGCCAGTTTCTGGGGCTTTCCCAGGATCAGATTCAGTCCTGACAGTTACCCTGCTCCAGAGCAGGATAGTTGTTAGACTAATAGAGTAAATTACCATGGAGACAGGTCTTGATAAAAGGAAATCTGGCTTCATGGTACAGAAAACCCAGGATTAACCCTGAACTTATCTCGCTAAAACAATATCCTGCTTCATGGTACAGGCCCCTGCTGTCTCAGTGTACCAATTATCAACAATCTGCGGTGCAGAACCCTGACTGCTGTGGTCTGCTAGGCAACCCTTGTGTTAGCTTAAGCTAACACTCTTGATCTGTGAAACTCTGTGTGAAACAGCAGCTTTGACCTGGTTGTAGCGAACCTCCAGAACACCTGTTCAATTTCGAAGTCGCTTCCTTTCAGTCTGTCTACGAGGATCTTCCCTGCGCATTCTGAGTGGGTCTTCTTTACTGTCCTTCAGCCCCAACATTCTGACGTCATTCCAGCATTTGTATTCTCCCACCTCGTTCACTCGTCCCCACACCTTCTCCATTCTTCCGTCCATTTTCTTCATCATTTCTCCGATCTCATTATTTGCCTCTTCCACAACTGAGACCCTCTGCTCCACCTGCTCCCCCTGTACTCCCATCGTTTGGAAGTCCTTTTGTCATTTATCTCCTCCAGGACCATCTTGAGCTTCTGAGCGAGCACCTGAGTGTGCGCCTGCCCTTGGGCCTGTATCACCTGTAGCATGTTTGTTTGTTCATTTTCTTCCATTTCGCTTCTCTGCTGTTTTCCGGACGTATTCGGTTGGCCGGCGGTTGCAGTTTTAGTTGATTTTCCTCGTTCCTGCGTTCACCACTGACTCGGGAGAAAACCCCAAAACAAAGCAGTTGCGTATTCTGCTTCTTCAAAGTTCTTCAAGGAGAATTGAAGTTGTGGTGTTGGATAGCATGCGGTACTTATTTTATATCAAATTCTGTGGTTGTTTATGAGGAGCTTTTCCAGTGTTCTGCCATCTTCTCAGTGGTCCCGCGTGACTAAGTCTATATGTTTCTTATGTCTCTGTCCATCCATCCATCCATGCATCTTCATCCAGGACGGGTCACGAGGGCAGCAGCCTGAGAAAGGACGCCTAGACTTCCCTCTCCCCAGACCCTAACCCTAACCTCCTCCAGCTCTTCTGGGAGGACCAGCCGAGTGACATAGTCACTACAGCGTGTCCTGGATCTTCCCCAGGCTGGCCACACCTCTACTGCTGACACAGGGGTAAGAGAGAAGGAAAAACTGAACACAAAACAAAACAAGACAAGACAACCCATGACAAGAACAGATGACTCTATACTGAAAACCCCTCTTCACAAATACACTGCCATATATTGATCTATCACAAAAAATCCCAACTAATCACATCTGCGTTTGAGGTTGTAACATGACAAAATGTGGATAAGTCATTGTGTACTATGTTTGTGGATTAATGGTGCAACTTGGGGTGGCGCTGCGAAAATGGAAGTGATCTATTAGCTGAGGTGGACGTGCTGTATTGAAACGATCTGTGTCACTGCCAAATACGGCCCGCCAACATTCAACCGACAGTGACTTCATGTTTACAGCTGTTGCCTGGCAACAGGATTTCCGCGACGAGCCAGCGAAAAAAAGACTTGTTTGAATCGGCATCATTAATGCAGAAGATTGTTTCATGGAGTGATCACAAAGCCGGCTGAGCAGGATCTGATCTGTTCCACACCACCACGTATCGCATGAAAATAAAATGATCATGTGAATTACAAACGTGATCTTCTGTTACAG
>CAAKHB010007045.1:0-31572 GCA_901007665.1 Aeoliscus strigatus
GGCCGTCAGCTGGCCAGATGAAACTCCTTTTAGAGCTGCAGTGTGTGTGTGTGTGCGTGCGTGAGTGTGTGTGTGTGCGTGCGCGTGTGTGTGTGTGCGCGTGTGTGTGTGTGTGTGCGTGTGTGTGTGTGCGCGCGTGTGTGTGTGTGCGCGTGTGTGTGTGCGCGTGTGTGTGTGCGCGCGTGTGTGTGCGCGTGTGTGCGCGTGCGTGTGCGTTGTCTTACAGCCTGCCTGACGTGTGGGTGAATGAAACGGAGCGATCTCAGCTGAAGACTAAAGTGGTGCATTTATCCCAGTTACCACAGGACACAGCCATGCTGCTAGACCCAAACATCTATAGGTGAGAGAGTTTGTGTTGTTTATGTGAAACATTTACAAAGATGTTTAAAAACTCTCATCTCTGCTCCCCGTGTGTGTCTTGTGTGTGAGGCTGTCAAAGACCACCAGGTGGCACCAACTCCTGGCTTCAGTAATGAGGTTGATAGGCAGAAGAATGGAATGATTTTTCTTTGAGTGTGTCCCTGTAAGATGCAAACAATCACAAACAGCTTCGGGCTGTCAAATATCACAATGATAATTCTCATAGATGTTCTCATAGTATTTTTCTCCTGCAGATGAGTAAAGATTGTACTTCACATGTGCAAGGTTTTCTGTCCACAGAATATAAAGTGTATAAATACACTTATAATAATAGGGACGTTATCAAACCTCTTCTGATATAGTGCACAATTCATTTCATCAGGTCAGTTTCGTAAAGCGCCACACGATTTACTACACTTTGTACAAAGGTGACAAAAGGGGTTTGGCTTTATAGTCCATCATAAACGACAGAACACGTCTCCAGAAAGAGGAACAATGTGCCTAAAATAACAAAGTGCACATCTTACCCAAGATATATGGCACACAAGTGTGCTGATCAGCACATAGCTGGCTGATTTTAATTAGACCTGAAGGCTCAGTAACTGCAGGGGCTGCTGCCGGACTCTGGTTTCATATGTGAATAGAACCGTCAGCACTCAGCCAATTTATGTCAAGGTTGTCCTAATGCATGAAATCCCCAAACAAATGAGGCGGTCGTGCCTGTGGCAGTAAGGGAGGAGGTGACTGAACACCTGTGCATGGGAAAGGACACAGAGGGATGGAAGAAAAAAATGTTCACAACTACATTTCATCATTATTTCAGGAGGTTGAGCAGGTCGTCCAATAACCAGAAGGTTGGCGGTTCAAATCCAGCTCCATCTTAGTTGTGCCACATAGAAGTACATCAGGTCCAATGTGGTTTCAAACAGTAAACAGACGTGTCACAGTCACAATCCTCTGTCGTTTCAGAGCACTTCCTCAGAAGCGACTGAAAAGGAGGTAAGACCATTTCAAATCATATGTTAGACATTGATCACATTGATATTACATCTTCACATATAAATTCTACACACACTCCTGAAACACAGTAATGACTCATGTTTCACAAACACTGAACATTGGGGTTCACCCAGACAGTTTCTTGACAATTTCAGTTTTACATTTCAGTTTTTCTCCAATCAGCAGTTTCGGCTGTTCTAACATAATTGCACACAGGTTTTCTAATCATCGGTTAGCCTTTGAAAAACAATAAGCTAACAGATGTAGCATTAGAACACAGGAGAGATGGCTGCTGGAAAAGGCCTCTGTACATTTGTGTAAATAGTCCATTTACCACATGAACCATGTCTAGACTGATTAATCTTCATTGAGAAAAGGTGTTTTTCTTTAAGAGAATATGGACATTTCTAAGTGATCCTAAACTTTCACTTTTGTACTCATTTTCAGTAAGTCTACACACAGTTTGTCTGTTTGACAGATTCTCAGTGAAAGACTTTATTACAGGTCTGCAGATAACAAGTCAAAACAAAAGCTGACGTATTACATTTTACAGAAGTTGCAGTGTGTTGACAAGTGCATCCGTTTTAATTGTCTTCATGAGTAAAAACTAAATGTTTGCACTCAGCACAAGTCTTGCCAGCAAAGCTCGGCATGAATATATTTTTGTAATTACCTTTATGCACTGACCGTTTTTGGGGTGAACACCCATTCCCCACCCCATCCCTCTACAGCACATGCACAATGTTACACAGTAAAGTAACATTGTTGAGTAAATAGTTTGCTTGTGATACTGTATGAATCTAATGATATACCTTCATAGTAACATTGCTGTGCGGTCATGTTTGTGCAGTAGCAGAGTAACACTTGCCCATTTTTCTTTGTACACACCAAATGAATGACCGTCGTCTCTGTCTCACACCTCTCTGCTCAGCCTGTAGGGAATCGTCTGTGGACATCCGTGATGAGGACTCCTTGTCTACAGGTTTATTGATGGACTCTCTTCACAGTCTTGTTTTTTAAGCTACGGTATTTACGACCCATAAATCTGAAACAGTATAAAATGTTTTTGTGTAACTGTCAGAAAATAACGTATTTTGTTTTGTTTTGTGTAAACTATTTATACAGTACAGATATGTTTATTTTTATACGCTTAAAAGATGACAGATTGTGGATGTTTGTGAAGACTTTTCATAGTACCATTTCTACTGTGATATTCAATGTCACTGTATCTTGGTGGAATATTTGTATATGACAGAAGTGAACCAGTGATGCTATTTATACTCAACCAAAATGCTGTTGACTGTGTATGAAAATTGAAGGTTGTGCCAGTAAGAAGTGTTATGCATACTATTACAGGAGCAATAACTGTAGTTCAGGAAACTAGCATGTAACGTACACTGTCAGGAGACTGTACAGCGTAAATATGACTGTGACATTTCACACTCTTAGGTGTTAACCCCACCTCCTCTAACCCCATGGAACTGTTTATATTACAGTTCTGATAACTTTACTATACAGTTACTTAAGCACTCACAATTGATTTAGATAGATGTTTTACTGAATGTTGTCCTGTTTGTAATGCAATATGGCGTTTCTAATAAAATGAAGGGAACAGATGTTGATGAATGAAAATGGTTTATACAGATGACCATTTAAGATGTTGTATAATATCCATTTAAGTGTCTCAAATGAAATGTGTTCCTCCTGAGCACATGTGATGCTGGAAGCATCAATACATTGCAACAAATTGAAATAAAAAAAATTAATTGTTTTCTTTAGTGTGTCTCCCTTTTACACAATGTGTTTCTACAATTTGGTGCATGTGAATCAATGGTGCAGGATGTGTGAAATTCAACAAAGTTTGTTGTTTTTCTAAACTGACTTTACAACAGTTGGAGTGAAGAACGATTAAAGAAGCCCGGTGGACAAATTTAGATAGTAGACAGCAGCTCTGCCTGCAGAACCTAATCCTCTCTGAGCCTGTCTGCGAGGAAAACACAACGATGGTTCCCTGAAGTGACATCAGTTCACTCAACAAGAGGTGAATTTCCTTTTTGTCTTCCTCTCCGGGCCACTCTTAAGTTGAATGTGTCCTCGCTGGTCATTTGTGATGGCCAGAAGTGTCGGTCATAGCCTCTGTGGCTACATGGCTAAAACCTGGAACCTCTGGTATCTGCACCTTGGTTCTGATACACCTGTCTCAGTTTACTATTTTACATAAAAGGAATGTATTAAATTGGATTTTTGATGAAAAAAAAAAAAACATTTGCTGAGATGAGGTAAATCACCTTTAGCTCCTTCCACAGCCAAATGCTAGTTGGAAAAATCCAGCACACCTGGTGCAAAGCCACCAATCACAGTGAGAGGTGTGTCCAAATATCTGTCTGACCTGGTGGATGCATTAGAAACACAGAACATTTGGTAATTACAGCACACACAAAAAACAAAATATAGCCAGAAGAGGATGGATGAGGAGCACCCACATAAATAAACGAGCTCAACAACCACTGGTCCTGGAATGGAACGAGAGGGAACATGGATGTTCAGGAGATAACATTTCTGAAAGACTTCAAGAATGATGTGGACAGGTTAGTTTTTTTTAAATCGGATTTTCAACCAGAAACCTATAAATCCAATATGACAATGATTTCATGAACTAACTGATCTAGTAGTCAAGCTAACGTTAGCTTGTTTTTTATGCTACTGGTTAGCATTGTGTTGAGGTTTGTTCTCACACTTAGATAAAGCCCCGTCACTTAGCTCACACAGCTAAGTGATGGTAGTTGTTTGCTGAACAGTAGTAAGTAGCTAGATGTCTGCTTTACAGAGAACTACCGACCTGGAGCTGAGTTCCTGCTACTGGGAACTGAGGCTAATGTTAGCTTATTTGTAACACTAAGGCTACTTAGCTTGTTAGCTGAAAGTTGTGAAGTGGTGTTGTTTTGTCCTTGCACTACATACAAGTATCTGTCAATAGCCAAATGTTGATATAAAGTTCCTCACTGCAGTTTTTGGGAAAACAGTGCATATTATTCCCAATAAATACTGGAGCAATTCGATGCAACAACTACCTTCAGGAGGGGAGTATTTTAGTTCATTTTCCAGTGGTATTAAACATTTTCAGAGAGCACTCCTGGCTCTTTCAAGAAAACGCCCACCACAGACTAAAGCTTGTTTGTTTAATTTGTACACAAACAGAAGTTTGTACAATATGTACTGGGAAGTGTTCCTTGCCAGACATTCAACCCTACCAGACAAATGGCTGACTGTCACATTACTGCCGATAAACAGTTTAAACAAACAGCATTAAAGTCATGTTAGGGATTTGTTTTAAATAATCAATGGAGTTCACTGTTCTCTCTGCCTTCATGTTAAGCCAGACTAATTGTCTCCAGGTTGGTTTGCTGAAATCTTGGAACAAAACAAATACTTTTTGTCATTTAAACACACAATGCAAATTTTAGAATCTGTGTCCAAATCTGCTTCTGGTTAAATGGTGCTTCAACAGGGAGCACAGGAAGACCAAAGTCACAGATGTGTTTAAGACTCAAACTAATGAGTGTACCTGAATGCGTGTTCATGTTCGTGCCAAACTGTCAGTAGATTTCACTGGTTTAGCTCAGGGAATGATCCAGCTGCAAAGAAATGCAATGCAGCAGTGACTTTGACGGCAAGCAGGAGCGTGCAGAGAAAGCTGGCATTAGTGTTCAGATCATCTGCCAAAAGATTACTGATGTTTCAGCCCGCTCGGAAAAGTACATTTACAGAGGGCACAGGTATGTGGTCCTGGACGGGGGGGGGCCCTCAGTGGTCCGTACCATCAACAGTGACATTTGATTGTGTAGAGCAGGGGTGTCCAAACCGGTCCTCGAGGGCCGCATATCCTGCAGGTTTTCCATGTCACCCTGCTCCTACACACCTGACTCAAATCAGCAGCTCGTTGTCGGCCTCTGCAGAACTTCAGAGACTGATTCAGGTGAGGTAGGAGCAGGGTGACATGGAGAACCTGCAGGATATGCGTCCCTAGAGGACCGGTTTGGACACCCCTGGTGTAGAGGGTGAATGTATGATGAACTGCGGTGTTCCCATCAGTGGTAATGTTCTTGAGTGTGTTTTGCTGACACTGATGGATATCTGAATTTGCCTTTTAAAAAAATACTGCATCTGACTTAAGACCTTTGTTGTTGGTCAGTGGTCATCGCTTCACACTGCATCATGATAGCCAGCGATGCACCTGATCACACCCCACTGAAAGACCCGCTCATTGGCGCAAATAGATGACGCACAGACAAATGCGTCAGTCGGAATGCTGCAAGGACACTTTGTGCTGGCTGGGCGATAGTGACCAGATTGTCCTGCCCCAGAGAGTCACATGGTCACTCCCCCAGTCCAATGCAAAACAGCCTGTCAGTGCAAATATCAGAACACAATGGTCTGAAGGTGAGAATGCAGTGCAGAGTTGGAATTCCTCATTACGCTGACCTGCGAACAATGCAGAGTCGTTCATGAATGAGTTCATGTGAAGCTCTGCCTCTTTCACTGCTGTCTCAACATCCGGGCTCTGCCATGCTGTCGAATGGCCCCTTGGCCATGACGCTTCCCCTGCGCCTTCCTATCAGGCTGTGCAGCCTAATGGTAGGAACAGCTTTGATTTACAGATGATAATATTTCATCACATATGCAGTGTGTCATCAGCACTGGGAGAGAAAGTGAAACACAATACAGGCTTGGGACAATGATAATGAATTATGGTCTTGGATTTTTAATACACTGTTTGTTTTTTGAGGAAACAATGACAGAGCTGGTGTAATTTAATTCTACCAAGAGATAGAACTGTGATAGATCCAGCTAGTGATCTTTCCCTGATAAATGGTAAACAATATAAATGACACGTATTTTTCTTTTCTGTCTCTTTGCATCCTGTAAACTGAACTAAACAATGGAATTTGAAGCATAAGCAACATAAATTCTCTTAGTTGGGACACTGTGTTAATGGAGCCAGGTTGACAAGCTGATGGATGCGGTTCAAGGGCGGCGGATGGGATGATAGTGATTGCAACATGCTGTGCACTGATGATAGATGTAGTAATAAACGTCCAGGGCTGTTTCCTGTGTTCTGAACTCAGACTCTGGGGAGCAGCAATTAGTGAAGGCACATTAGCCTTGCCTGGGATCAGCTTTTCTTCCACATTAGGTGCCATAAAGGAAGTCAGTCTTAATCCCATGTACACTGTTCCATAACATCTTTCCTTTGCATATATTTTTGTGTAACAGGTCACCATATGGGCACTGTGTCATGCTCCTAGTCTACCTTAAACTAATTTCACAGGATCAATCTCAACCTCAGACACACACTTATAACAGAAGAGCTCATCAGTGGGATTAAGCGTTTGTGAAATATCATGCTGAAACAAGAGAATTAGAGAATTAGCCATATCCTCCTGACTGCCCTGCCCGTATCACTCCTCATCAACCTTATCTCCTGCCCCGGTCGTCACACACGGGGTCCGTGGAGTAATTTGGGCTCGCTATTTGCATTTAGTTTCCTGTTCTCTGTGAACTGGACCTGGTGATGATTAAATACACTTGTCCTAGAAATGTGATTGGTTGCCTGTCGCTCCTCTTGTGGCCTCTATTTTCCAGGCTTCAGTGATTTGTCAGAACTGCTGGCCAGCTTTTCTGTGCACTCCCTCACTTGATATCTCTCTTTCTTCACCCCCTTCTCCTTCATCATATACTTACAGGATGAGACTCCTGTTCCTCTGTGTCCTTCTCACTTTAGACAGCATCTTAAGAGCCCATGAGAGCCCATCAGACCTGTACATTAGTAGCGTATGTTTGGCAGACTGCTCAGATCGGTAAGACAGCATGTTTTTTTTTGTTTTGGTTGAATCCCGAGAACGCGTTCAGTCTCTGCTGTCATTTACACAAAAAACATGAAAAGGATTTACTTGATATGCTACAAGACAATATTATGATGCAGTGATACAGGCCTGTCCGTCCTTCCACCATCTTTGGGGAGGTGGCTGAGCAGCTGGAGCTGAGGCGTGGTCTCTGATCAGCCTTTTTGGACTGCAGGAGGAAATCGGAGTACCCAGAGTGTTCTTGCTGTGAGGCGACTAACCACTGCAAGCCAAATGAACCATTTTTCGGAGGCGTAAAACCTGACAAATCCAGTAGACCACTGACATATGTTCATATTCAAACAATAAACAGTCATATCTTGTTGAGCTGAGCTGGTTTGATCGCTGACTTGCACGGTTTGTGTTCATCCTTCCGCTCAGGTCAGATTACCTAATGTAGTAGTGACTCGTGTTACTCTCTCTCACACACACACACACACACACACACACACACACACACACACACGCGCGCACACACACAGAGGGACCAGACATGTCATGCTAACTCTGGCTCGGATGTGCCCTCTTTCATGTTGCGGCCGGCCCACGTCTCTCAACAGAATCTCTCGCGCCAGCTGCCTTGCCTGATATGGAAATAATCACTGACTGTTGCTGTGTGTGTTTGCACGCATGTGTCTTTTTAAATCATTAACAAAGACCAATCTGTAAAACTTTTTGTCTGTAAAACACTTTTCAGATTTTTGGTCAGCATGTCCTAGACAATATGATACTACTAAATCTGTTCAAAAAGAGATTTGCACATTAATCTTGGAGTTACGAAGCATGTTTTGTTTCTTCACGAGATCTGACCACTTGACCTCATCATAGGAGTCATCGCTCCATGTTTGTAAGATGTTTCCTTGATCCGATGACTTGCTGTAAATATTAGCAGTATTTTACCAAGCTGATACAAGGCACCGAGAGTTTAATGTTTCTTTTTCCTTTTTACATCTGTTTCCCATGACTGTATGACATGTTTGTTAGTTATTATTGGTCCCTCTTGTGTGGTAAATCACAGAAAGGGAAACAATATTGACATCAAATTTGTACTTATAAAATGTCCCAATTGAGGTCACCCACAAATATCCAGTAGCCTAGCTCCGACCAATCCCCAGGTTTACTCTGTTCTCTGATCATGTCATTGCTGGCCAGATTATCCAGCCTCAAACTCACCAGGAGATACATGACATCTGCACACAGCAGCGTTAGCTAAAGGCATGATGACAAGCTGCCTCCTGCCCTCAGAGAAGTAGAGCACTGACGATAAGGGCTGAGTGCAACGCGCTGTGATGTGTCTTTGTGCTGCAGTTGGGGACGACACGTGGAGAGTGGCCTTTGTAGCCTCTTGCCTCTCAGGGCTCCTTTGGCCTGTGTATAATTGATGAGTGTAGTGAATAAGAGATGAGTTTGTGACTGTCAGCCAGCCTGATGGGGACAGACAGAGCTCAAGTTTGGCTCTCCTCATCTGGCTGATGATGACAGTGAGGGTGATGATGATGCTCGTGTTTCTTCCACAGCTCTCTCCTGGACACTGCCCCGGTTCTGCGTCACCACTGTCGTCACGTCTCCCCCCTCCTTTGGACGGCGACGCGCAGACAAGAGTGACAGGTGAGAGGAGAAGAGGTGAGAGGAGTAACTGGTGTGGAGGCTGAAAAAAATGGAAGGTGGACAAAAGGAGGCAGCATGAAACGAAGAAACTCAATCAGAAAGAAAACATCACATGCAGATCAGTTTAAGAAGGTTTCAGGTCAAAGCAGTGAGTGTTCAGTCAGAACAGCTGCCACATGTGCAGTATGTTTCAGGAACAAGATGTTTGTCTTCATACTTCAACTTCCACACATTTCTCTCTGAGGAAATATAGCTGGTTCCAAGTGGTAAAATATATGGGGGCTGTTTCAAGGTAGGTCATCCCTCATGAATACATCCACCGTAACAGGGAGGTCAATGGATGTGCAGGGATTAGGTTTGCCATAAACCTTTAAAACCCACCAGCCGATGGAATAGTTATTACAAGCGGAGATGAGCGCTCCCTGCATCTGCAGATCATTGTTGTTCCACCACACTTCAGAGGTCAGGACCTTTTCTCGTGCCTCGGTGCTTTATGCCGAGATTGATGTGAATGCACACAGGTGAGACACGCCGAGTCGGAAAATGTCAATATATGCCCCGGTCATACAGGAGTCAGCTTCCAGGTATGAGATGGCAAGGTTACCTTTGAATTAAAATATGGTGAAAGAGCAATACTACGGGCAATGTTTACAGTATGTGAAGAATTCATGTATGAGCAAATGTTGGAAATGCGACATGGAATAATTGCAGTGTACCACGTCAGTGAGGGTGATGCTGTGTCATCCTTGTCCATGTAAATCCATCAGCAAGGGGAGAGCTGGTAAAGCTCCTTCAGGTGGGACTGACTGGTGGCGAGTCGTAGGTGTTGAATCTTTCTTTGGTCGTTCACACCTCCATCCAGAACCAAGGACCAAATGAAGACTGCAGAAACACCAACCCTTGGTCTGAGGATGACTTTTATCAGAAAGTATCAGAAATCTGAACACGCAATGCATCAGTAAGAACTAAATCCCACAGTTCATATCCGCCGTTGGGTTTGGGACGACCTTGAACAAAGATTGGTCGGATTTATGACCTCGATTGCAACCATGCACCAGGGTCCATCAAGAACTTTCCATTTTTTACACAGTCTACGTTCCTTTACCAGTCAGTCAGAGCTGAAAGCACCTGTTGGCTAAGGGAATGAAATATGAACGATGGAGCCAGAGGCAAGAGGTCTGAACAGACGTGCTCCTTGATCTCTGCTGAAAACGAAGCAGAATTCTGAAGCGGCGATGGCGACGTGCAAATGACAGCACGTTCCATTGGAAATCTTTAGATGGCAGTGGTCCGCCGTGCTATGAATACATTCTTGGCGTCATCTCATTTTCAGTCTGTGTCCCCATTTTAATAGCCATTCTGCCATTCTGAGACAACAATTTACATATCAATGTGCTCCTTCAGACAAGGATTACCAACAGAAATTGGACTTGTTACAGATTTCCTGGTAACAATCGTTCTACAAATGGCTCATGAAGAAACGTGTTTTCTCCCTCCCTGACCTGAATGTGAACACTGTAGCGCACAGACATCTCAGCTATGTGCCCAGTTGCTGCAGGGAAATGTGAAGGACAAGGGATGGACTCGACCTGAAGAAATGAAGAAAATCAATGTCTTCCTGCTGCTGATGTGTGCAACATTTTGTAATGTAAGCTGTGTAGTCATGTCTTTGAAGACCAAAACCTTAAGGAAAATTAGCCGTAGACCATGTTTTTAAAGTGATTCCCATTTACTCGGCCAGATTGGCTGGAATGAGCCTGAATGATGACACGAGAAGCTGGTAACCAGATATCTGTTTGTCATAATATGGAACCAATATTAGCAACTAGGTCTCCCTCTACAATTGAATCTGCTACATCAGTAACCTGTTTGGTGTGTCAACGAGGAAAAAGCATCAACTTGCTCTTACTGATTCATTGGCTGGAAAACAGAAGGTGACACAAACAGCCAGAAGTTTTTCCTATGAACCGCAGGGGCCTCAGTTGGAGAAGATTCTCTGAGCAAACCTCCAAACATATAGTTTCTTTAAGCCTGAGCTCTTCCGATGCCACAGATGCTGCTCTGCTGGTGATGGCAATTGCATCAGGGAAAAAAAAGAAGGAAAGTGCAAATGCAGGGTTTTTTGTGTCAATATTTGTTCCAAAACAAATAGCCACCCGAATAATTATAATTTACAAATATGCATCTTACACCATCTTCAGAGAGACTTTTATTCCTATAATTTCTCTTGTTCCTTGCTTCTTTTACTTGATTTATTATTATTGTTAGAAGTTAGGAGATATGTTACAGGTCATGTGGAAAAAACAGCTAATATGCAAATTAACCGGGTTATTTGCACATGGATAATTTGAAAACACGGGTAGTTTGCAAAGAACCCATTTTTTCCCATTACCCGTAACAGATACATTCTTTTCATTTCTAACTCAGCCCCTGTCCGTATCTTCTTTTCTTGTGTGGAACGAGGATCAATTGAGCGTTAGGTTCATATGCTGCCCAGTGACACAGTTATCGCTACAATTATTTATCTCTACTTATAACAAATGTCATTTTTCAACAAACACTGAACAGTAACTGTGGGTGTTACAACCTCTTAACAGATATATTTGTGTCTGAACCGAACCTTAGCTTGAACTATAGCAATCATCATCATCAAGTCTATCATTAATAGGTGAGGTTTGTTGGGATTTTTTTTTGTCACTGAAGATGCCACCTAACGTTCACCTAACGGTGAAACATACGCTAACTGTCTTAGTTGTCAGATTCGTGTTACGGCATTTCACTGCCCCACAGGAGCGTGACGGTGTCAGATTCAGAGGAGGTTATGCTGATCCACAGTAGAAGACGTGTGTGTCGGCCGTCTCATTATGCCAAAGTGGGTTCATTGTCATTCACCATACACAAGTGCACAGTGGATGAAAAACATTTTCTACTGGCACAACAGGCAGCATCTCCATCATTCACTTAACAGCAGACAAATTCACGTACAACACACTCCAACATACCAGGATGAATAACTACTAAAAACAACAAAGCACAACTGTGGTTCTCATGCAAATAACGTGAAAATGTGCAAGGAGGAGGTGGTTCAAAGAAGGTGACAGTCCAGTTCTTTCAGGTGCCTGAGCAGTTCTAATTCCAGGTTTTTAAGTTGTATGCATATGTGTGTGTGTGTGTGTGTGTGTGTGTGTGTGTGTGTGTGGTGGAGGGGAGAGAGTTTACGAGGTGAACATGAAAACAAAAAAACAAACACACAAACAGAAGAGCACAATGTAAAGGTGATGGGGAATGGATGGGATAGGGGTGGCATCACACCGAGGAATTTGAAACAGCTGGGAAACAGTGGGAGGAAGTCAAACAGGCAAGTAAGAGCAAGAAAAAAACAAGTAAGATTAATAAATAGTTTTATAGTATTATAGTATAGTATTATAAATAAAATCCAACAACAACAAATGTCTTATGTGACTCTCCATTGATCCAAACCTTTGGTCCACGTGCAAACGTCCATAGATGAGCAGAACCCATTGGACGTGCACATCTGCAGCGCTGCCATTAAGACAGAAAATCTGCCCTTTACATAACAACCGCAACTGGGTGACTGACATTTCCGCTAATGCCATCACGTTAGCCGTACCATTTCAGTGAGGACATGGGCGAATGCCACAGTGCACCCGCACCACTGCGACAGCACTGGTAACTCTGGTGTTTTTGGGTTTGTAAGTGGGAGTCTGACTCATCATCCATGGAGGGACACACTGACTAGTGACTGATCCACCATCAGTAGCAACACAAACAGAACTGGGCTTGGGATGTCGCAATTATAGCATGTAGCATTTAGCAGGTGTGATTATCCTCAAGGCAATAATCCAGATCACCCCGATTTTTAGGATTGTTAATAACAGGGAGGGAAACTAGGAAAATATAAAGATTTTTGTAGAAATCCAGGTTTTTCCACAATGTGAAATGGCATCACGTCCTTTGACATGAAATATGCCACCGCGTGGTTCAGGTCTTGTTTTGACAAGGAGCATATTTGATGGCCTTTAAATGTGACTTTTCCACACTTGGCTGGGCTGCAGCAAAACCAAGGTTCATTTTTGGTTAATTATAAAAAATATTCTTAATAGACCATCCATTGTGAGAGGCTATCAAGAGAGTGGACTAGAATATATTAAATCATCTTATAAATCATGGTCATGTGGCGCTGTGGTGGTTCTCACGTTCAGTAGACGACATGCAGGTAGTGATCCGCATCTCTGATGTAAATCACGTCACAAGTCCTGCAAGATACCACAATTATTGCAATATTTCCGATGAAATAATCTTGACTTTCATTATTGCGACTAATGCTGACACCATTCATCCTTGATGTCCTTGGACATCGCATGGCTGCACTCAGCGTCGTGTGGCAAAACATTTCTAGAAATACTTTACTGCTTCCAATGAACCTCGGACATGACGAGCCGCATGTGTAAATGTCATTTCTGCACCAACACTGTAAATTGTGATGGATCCTTTTCTTCGGCCCCCTTTAACAGCCCTCCCTGTTATCTGAGGGGAGTGAGAGCCTGCAAAGCTCAAGGACACTCTCCTCTCTAATAGACGGATCTCTACCTCCTCTGCGCTGCGTCTTTTTGGGGTTGGGGGTGGGATAGCTGGACGTGAAGAGGCGAGTAGGCCAGCAGTGTATAGTGAGAGGAGCGGAGCATTTCAGCTGAGTCCACGTTTTTTTCCCCTCTCTGCTCCCTGATGGCTCCCAGATGTTTTTTAGAGCAGACACACTCTGCTATTCCTCCTTTTCTTTTTCCTCTTGAGACTCTGTATCTCTCCTCTCATATTTTTCTGCCCACCTTCAGTCTGCCCCTCCAATTTCCCCCCTTTTATTAACTGTTCGCTTCACCTTGTCTGATCATAATCACTCCTCCGCAAATGAACACTTGTTCTCTCGAGTTCTATCTTTTTTCCGCCTTGCCTGTTTTCCTTTGCTCTATTTCCTGTCTCAGCACCCTCCTCTAGTTTGATTTAACAGCATAGACATTGTCCTGTAATGCTCCGTAGTGTTGCCATCGAACGTTAACGCCTGTACAAAGTAAGATCTGCTCGTTCACCAGCAAACATAAAAATGAAGTCACAGCTATGGTGAAAAAGTAAAGGAAGATGGTCATGTTGACAGGTTTACACCTGAGCTTTGTGATTTTAAAGGCCTGGTAGAACTCTACATGTAACATTTACTTGCTACTTTGATAATTCCTCCCATCTCAATGCTCATTCTCTTAAAGCTTTATCGTCCAGAGGGGGTCATAATAGCACTCAGCATTAAAAACAAGCCGCAGCATGTGAGATATACAGTCAATGTCAATCCAGCACTTTCCTGTTGCGGAGCACTCCGAAGACAGGGACAATTTTTGTATTAATGTTGGCAGCTGATGAATTTATTTACTCATCTTATTTGTCTAGTAATTCTTGAGCCGGAGTGAAGAGGAAACCACGCATTTTGCAGATGTAGACATGTAGCTGTAGATACAGTATCACCTCCTGTCCTGTTCTGACCAGACTTCTTCAGTCTCTGCTCGGGCTTCACATGAGTTCACCAACAGACAGTGAGTTGACTGTAAACACTGTGATCTGTTTTGATGACGCACGGCCCACTGCGAGCTCATTGATTTGCAGAGGGAACCAGCAGCAGCTTCCTCATCAGCAAACACATTCCTGTGATGTTGACAGAATGCACTCCAGACACACTCCAGCACCTAAACGGCACACCAGTAAAGCGGCTCGGAAATGTTCCCACACTGCTACCGATTCACCTCACTGCAGTGGATGACTTAAAGGGAGAGTTTGGCATCTGTCTAGTTTCTGTAACTCCTGATGACCTCCTGATGATTCTCCCCCAAGAGAATTAATACATTAAATTAAATTAAGTTAATAAAAGTGTTTAAATTGGTTAAATACAACTGAAATATGCTTGTACTTTCAAAGACCCATTCACAGCATCTGTTACCTGAAATACAACAAGTAGGTAAAAGTAGCTAGAATACCTGCACCCGTTTCCGTTGACAACAGCTGAATTCACTGGTTCAACAACTTCCATACTAGCTTCTTGTGCTAACATTTTGTAAGTCATCATGGACTGTTAGTGTTTGTGGGTTTGGGAATATGGCTGTTGAGGACGTTTGCCGCTTCATTTTTCTCTCCCGATGTGTCACTGGATGATGTATTGACTTCTATGGCTGCTAATTCTAAGTAACTGAGCTGCTGTTGTGCGGTTTACGCTGCTGCTGCACTCAGCCACACTCATTACAAACATGAGCTCATGTCATCCATCTCCTTAACATGTAACATGTCATAGGCGGGGACTGTCTGCCCCAAGCCATCATTTTTGTGTATGCTAGTAATTATCTGCTGCATGTCATAGTTCACGGGGTGTTTGGGAAAATTGATTGTTTGGGTAAGCTTTTTCCAGTCTCAATGCATGCATATCTATATCTATATCTATATCTATGTCTATGTCTATGTCTATGTCTATGTCTATGTCTATGTCTATATCTATATGTCCCCATGCCTGCGGGGGTTCTCTCCAGGCTCTCTGGCTTCCTCCCAGGTTAATTGGTTATTCTAAATCTAAAATCTAAGCCAGTAGGTGTGAATGTGAGTGTGAATGGTTGTCTGTCCTTCATGTGGCCCTGTGATGAGCTGGTGACCCGTCCAGGTTGTACCCTGACGTTCACCCAGCTGGAAACGGCTCCAGCACAAACGCGACCCGCAGCCGGAGCAAGCGGGAGATGACAGAAAGAATAAATTTGAACGGCCACACTCTGGCTTTCGCTCAGCCGTCACAAAGGAGATGAACCCCGTGGATACACCCCTGGCTTTTAGAGCATCACGTGTATTTAGCTGAGTTGCAGAAACACAAGCAGTCTCACAAATGCCATAAGCAATTACCACTTTTTGTTTTATTAACTTCTTTGTCACAACGTTTTTTTAAGCCTCACTTTGAGAAGCAGAAAACCTTCCCCGACCGTAATTCAAAGCAGATTTGTTTGCGGCTGTGTTGATCCTGAAGTTGTATGCGATGTGATGTGGAAGAAATCCACGGGGAGAGAGTCTCCTCTTCAAAAGAAATGGGCGTGAATGTAATTACAGCACAACAATGCCTTTAATTAGCAGAAGCGGATGCACTTCAGCACAAAGACCAACCATTGTTGGAAATCCTTGGGATCATATCCATCGTTAAATGATGAACCCTGGACCGAGGTGCTCCTCACTCATCTGTTTACTTCTCTGCCTCGACAGATGACTACTTGTTCTCCCTTCTTCTTCAGAAGGAATGTTTACCCTGCTGCTTCTTCTACCCTCTGTTTCACACTCTCCCACTGATTCCACCAACTATAAAGAGTCCTTTCCATAACATCTCCCCTCCATCTCTACTCCTCCTTTTTCTTATTAAAAACTCTCCCACATCAGAGTTGCCCTGGCTCAGGTCCCACTGGCCTCTACTAAATAATCGGAGGCTTCCTGCAGACACTCTCTCAGATCCTCTCCGTCCTCCTTCCCTCCCTTCCTCCTCCCGCTGTCCTCCGTCTCTCCTTCCTGCTCGCTTTCACCCCCCCCCTCTCTCTCTCCCTGGCTTGGCGTGTAAAGGAGTGACGCACGGCCCTGCTGTCAGGAGAGATACCAGACCTGACTCTGGCTGTGACGTCACCAGGATATCTCTGAGCTGTCCTTCTGCATTGCTTCTCTCCACACACACACACACACACACACACACACATACACACTTACATATGCAGCAGAAGCATCACAGTTATGCTTGTGTTGCTAGTGCAGTATAAGACAGATGCGCACTCATTTGTGACACATCCACAATCCTGAAGCGTTATCACTGAGTATGTCTTCATATCATTGTATCTACATACAACACTTAATATACAGTATGTTTTCTTTTCACAGCCGTGGTGAAATAGGTTTCATTTCCCTCAAGAGACAACTTTATTTCTTGACTGTCCATCAGTCAAAAATTATTGATTTGAACTGGAGCAAGGAAAGTTTGATAGCAGAGGACTGGGGAGGAAAAGAAGGGGTCATGGGACCAGTTCTTTTCAGTTTGCTTGTGAGGATAATAGGACATGAGTGGTATAGCTGTGACTAAATGTTCTAATAATTACTCTGTTTTGGTGTGTGTGTGTGTGTGTGTGTGTGAGTATAAAATATAATATAATATTGAGGACAGGTGATCCTGATGGGAGTTAAGTACAGCAACCAACTGATGAAATGTAGTGATAGTCAGAAGTGAGATAAAGGACTTTTTGAGGACAGACCACTCTCACGGTGTTTTCATGTTGAACGATGCCAATGATGGAAAAGCTGTCCAAATAATTTGGAGCCAAATATCACTGTCATGTGAATGAAAACTTTTATGATTGGTTCTTTGATACTCGGTCCAGTTTGTACTTTCCTAAAACACCTCACCACTAATACAAAGGTAAACGTTGTTTTTTCCTGAAATGACTTCACTGATTTCACGTTTGGAGTCAGTTTTAGAATAAACCACTTTTAAGTTTTAAAAGAGCCATTCTCTTAGTTCAGTTCTAGTGGAAAATCAGGTATTGTTGGACTTGACTCACATGAATTAAGTTTGATGGCCCACTTTTCTTTTAGTGCAGTTGAATTCAGATCAGGCCCGCTCATGGATGAATTGAAGAATCTGAAACGTCCAATGATGTCAGAAACAGCTCAGCTGCCCTGCATCTTATGCAGAAGTGGATAATTCCCACAAAGTTCTTGGACTATCATCTTCCTGCTCGTTAATTAATTTAGTCTCTTTCATCAGACTTATTCTTTGGCGGGTTATGTGAATGAAGAGAACATCATCCATTTCATATTCTTCTCATATTCTGTAAGATTGCTCTCAGGATACATTTCGCTTTTAGAGATTGCAGCTCGTGGTGAAATGAATTCACGGACCGTCTCTGAATGACGGCAGCAGACAGATGCAGATGTTTGCAGTGTGTCTGGGTGTGGCTAGGGACCGTTTCAGAGGACAATCGTGACAGCAGGACAGCCTCCCTGAACTGATGACGCTGGATGTGAGAGCAGAGCTGCGGAGGGATGGGGAGGATGAAGGGAGTGCTTTTTTCCTCTTTGATCACCAGCTTACATCAGCCGGTCATGATGCAACACTGCGAAGGAGGGTGGGCTCACAAAAGGCGATGCCATGTTACAGAGCAGCACTTTGAACATTCACTGTGTAAGGGGATGATGTGAAGTACATTTGCAGTGACAACTCTCTCTGGGATACACTTGTGTTACACTTGCACAACATATGCACCCAGAAAAAGCTGTTAACTAATTTCAGGTGTCATGCATGTGTAGTTCTTGTCCACAGCAACCTTAACGGAATTTAGTACAGTTTTAATGATACAATTATCGTATCAATGACATTTGAATACATTTATCCCCAGAGACTTTGTAAAGTTACAAAGTCATTTTTGATCTTTCTCTCTCTTTTTTTTTTAAGTTTTAAGGTTTATCTTCATTGTCAGTATCGTCAGCTTCATCAGTGAAGTTTGACATTGTTTAAACAGGATTTATGAACAATCTCCATCTGTGCATTCACAGAACACACACGTTTTCTCATGTTTTACAGTGGGTGGGGCTCCAGCAGGAGGAGCTATGGGTAATCACACCTAGTTAATAAGCAGAAGACATTATTCATTCATACACCTAATACACATGATTTTAAATTGGTTTAGACGGCTGTAACAGACTGTAAAAACTGGGCTATACTAGGCTAAAAACTTTCCTATCATATTTATGTTGTTCGTATATGCCTGTATACCTAATTCCACATACTGCAAAGACCTTCTCTACCTCCTCTGTTGACCTCCAGATACTTCTGGATGGACTGATTTCTCTGTCACGACTGTAGATCAGCCGTCCTTCTTGGCTCATTGAAACATTGACTTAAGTAATTCAGAGGCATAAACAACGCTTCATAAACAATGCATGACAGTGATGGAAGTTAAAAATGAAGTGACTGTTCTGAGGATGGATGGGAATGCTGCCAGTCACTTCTGATTACATGACTGCACACATGCTCATAATGTATTCATCAGGTAGAAAAGATAGATGTGACATTGAAATGGATTTGGTAGGTAAAGATGCTTGTTCTTCCATTTCTTTGAATAATTCATCCTTAACTGTTCTCGCTGTGGTTCTGTCAGGAAGGATTTAAACAGTTCCACACAATCCGGTGCCAATCCAAATAATGTCTGAAGCGTAACAATTCAAAATGACAGTGCCCCAGTTAAATCCCTGCAGTTGGATATTCATTTTATGACTTTATTTCATCGGATTGTCCTGACACATCTCATGAAGTGACCTCTACCGTAGAGTTAATCAAAGATGATTAGTGTGTGAATTCCATTCCAGGGATTGTGACTGTGTGAAGCGTGTGAATGAACAAGCGATGTTAACTGTCTGAATAAATGGAAGAAGTTGAGAATAACAACAGAAATATTTGTGTTTAATATTGCCGGGTGTCTACGTGCCAACAACAGAATCATGCGGTGACACAGATGCATACAGTCTCAACATGTGCTCATGACATTGCTCATTTATGGGACTCACTCACTCCTCCTGTAACTCTTAACCCGACTTTCCACTGGAAGTGTCCATCTCTGGTGCGACCTTCACGGCTGCCCTGCTAAACATACAAGCTGGGTCTATTTTGGCCCTTGGCCACGGTGGAGCTGCATCAGTGTCCACAGAACGCACCCCTCAGACCGGAAGTTACAAACAATACGACACAACAAATTCAAAGGACAACTCCACCTGCAGACTCTGGGTCATGACACCTGTCAATACATTGATGTAATGCAGAGCGCGAGGAGCCGGACAATGGGTGCGATCCTCCTGGCTTTGCCATGAGGGTATGAAACCGTGTGTTTGCCAATTGCTCTTCAAGCTGTTAACCTGGTAGAGGAGATGAGAGCGTAGCTTTGGTTCTCCACTGTGATCAGAGGCATCAGAGGGGAGGTCGACGGGTATGAGAGCAAGGAGACAATCCATTTCTCTAGAACAAAAGAACGTAACGTCTCTGAATGTAACAGTCCTACAGTGGACGAGGAAAGAGATTAGCGTGGAGACTGAAATGGGAGACAGATTACCATTCCTCACTGAGCCAGAGAAATGAAACAGGTCAGTGAACTTTAAAGAAAGACGGCCTGAAAACCTTTTCATCAGTCACCCTTCACTGATGGCACATCTCTTTCCTGCATCAGACCTCTGACACTGCAGTTTCTTATGGCCACTCAGTGATATGTGGTGTCCTGCTCACTTCATGATGTCACATAGTTCATTAAAATCCAAACTTCACCCTCTGATTTCTGGAGAGGAGGATAATGTAACTGAGCATCATGTAGTTAACTGCAGTTCCAATCTCAGTGACAGAGAGACCAGAACACCTCTGCTGGTTGAGTCAGCTCAAGCTTCAAAGGATGGGTGAGGAGCTCACATTTGACCCACCACGTTGCTCCACCACGTTGCATGGAGTTGTTTGGAGTGTTTTCCTGGGGGCCTTCCTCTGACAAATGTCGCCGCCACATTCAATTAGTAAAAGCTCCTGTCTCCCACTGGAGTTGCTCGATGGTAAAGGGAGAGAGATGTTTTCTCACTCCTGTTGAATTTTCACCAGCTTTCAAATTACTATTGCGTTCCCATTCGCAGGACGAAGCACTTTGCTTCTGATGTGTGTGTGGGTACCACAGTAACAGCATCTCACGTGTCTCATGTGGAAGGAGTCAACTTTATGTAAACCCCCCCAGTAAGTTGAAGTCTGCTTTGGCTTAGACCAACATTTAAGAAGAAGATCATGGCCAAGCTTTGATTGCACACATTCTTGATGTTTTTCGTCGAGGTCCTACTCTAGATAACCTCCTGCTGGTGTCATTGTGACAGGAGAAGACCAAATCGAGAGGTTGCTGTGATAAAAGACTCCGCTGCCCTCTGCACTGTTTATCAGACCTCTTCCTTTTTACTGCCAATATCTATCCGGCTCACCATAGTTAAATACCGAAGATAAAAGCCTATGGTTCAGGGCCCACATAAAAACAGCCACTCGCTTGATTTATTAGGTTGTCTCCCAACAAAGATCTGTGACTCTCCGGGCCACAATGACGACTGGCCTCTAATATGCCATGTTGTGTTGTATCCTCTGACAGCTCCTTCCACTGTGCCTCCTGGCAGTAATTGTCACCCCTTTAATGGCTCTGTTTTTCTGCTTTGATGCATTTTCCAATGTTGGTAAAACATGGAGTCACTTGGAACATAGTGTTCCGTAGATGTCTGGCCAGCCTGTGGCACAGGCAGTCTCCCAGTCAGCGGTACCATGGGTGATCGGAGGGCCACTGCCTTTTATATTCACTGAAATTCAAAAGGCCTTTCGATTTGATCGAACCTTGGGAAACTCATCTCCTGTGTTCTGCCCGCGGTTAATCTGTAGCTGACACTGTGATGGTTGTTTAAGAAGGTGCTGCCTGCAGTTCCCCCTCTCTGTTTGATTGACATTTAGAGATAGAAGATGCTGATGGAGAGGGTCTGTTTGCTCACAGCGTTGAAGGAGGACGGAGAGCAGAGAGAAAGAGGCACAGATAGACTCCGAGATAGAGAGGAAATAGGAGAGCAGCCTGAACTACGATAACCTAAAGTCCCCGACTGATGACACATGCCTCCATCACCGACTGGATTGATTCTAGTGACAGCATCCTTTACTCATCTGAGACGAGGCTCCGCATCGCATTCCTGTGATGAAGACACTGGAGAGGAATAACAGTCTTTGTTGTTTGCTTGGGGAGGAATGACTCTCTGTTTCCACTGTGCCTCGCCGTTAAAAAGGAATAGTTCAACCCAACTGTCAGATGTATTATTTGAAAGAAAAATATTGAAATATGTTGGAGTGAATCCTCTGATTTTTATTGAAATATAGAAACAAATAAAATTGAGAAGTTCAGCACAGCGCCATTGATACCACCGTGAGCTGTGACATTTACATTCTCGCCGTGGTACATATGAGCGCCACAGCGTATTCAGAGTATTCACAGGCTGTTGACACGCAGGCAGGGGAAAGAAAGAGTTTCACGGCTGTTTAGTGAGATGGCTCGTTTATATATTAGAGTAAATGTCTGTCACCTAGAGGATTAGGTGTTGAAGTTGAAGTTCGACAGTGTCTACGATCACTGTCGAACTGCCGATGTGCGTGTGCGCTGGAACTGCACGGCCATGGTTAATGAATGGCTGCTGCTCGTTTGGGCTCAATGCTGAATGAAACTAAAAGACTGAATGCAATATTCATTTGCATCAGTCATCTGAATCACTGGGGAGGACTTCCATTTTCCAAAAACATCTCACTGTGTGGTCGAGTGTGTCTAACATCACTGTGTTGGCTGGTTGGCTCCATTGCTAGACTGGAATGTGTGTGTGTGTGTGTGTGTGTGTGTGTGTCTGTGCTTTGTTTAATTTACTTTTTTTACCATTTGAAGCAGAGTGGTCACTTGCGGTCGTAACCAAAACAGCCGCACGGTTACGTAAACCACAGAGCGAAGAAACCTATGAAAAGAAGGGGAAATAGCATCACGAGTCTCTAACGGGGGCATCTACACACACTCCACATCAATGTGTGCATGCATGTCTCAGACTCAGGAGATTTGCGGCAGCCACCGGCAGATTTTTTTATTTTTCATTTAATCATGTTGTCTCATAACGAAATCACCAGGAAACAGTGAGTGAGACTCTTGTTTTTGCCTTTGAACGTGCTTTTGAACTTTTTTTCCATCTCACTCCGCTTCTTTTCATGCAAATCAAACATACATGCTTTTCAGGCACAGCAGACACCGAGCTGGTTTGTGATTAGAATCTTCCAGCCTCACCACAACCACCGTCACCGCCACAGCACCTCTAAGACACAGATCACCACCAAATATTGTGTTATGTAACATTTAAACAACTGCAGATTTCTCTTTTCTGCTTCTTTCTTGAGAGACCCGGGACCACAAGTGTGCCTAGAGGCCAGATGCAGATGATGGTTCTGTCAGTTTGCGGACCGATGGTCAGGACATCATGATGACATTAACACTCCAAGAATGTCTGTAGCGCTCGCTCGCGACCATCTTTCCACCCTCAGCTCGAGCGATGTAGGCTAATTCTCCCCTGCAGAATGTGGATTGTTACGAAGGATTGCTTGTACAGTATGTTTGCTGAACCGCAGGGTTCACTGTTTAGGTAAGCCTTTTTTCCCCCTTATGTTTCTGGTGTGCACAGTTTCTTGTGTAGTGTTTGTCTCATTGCAGATGTATACGGGGGCTTTCACAACTAGAAGTGAGCACTGTTTATCACTTAGCAAAGAAGGCAAACGAACAAACACATAGCGACAATGACACTGTTATGACGTTATGACCAGCAGCAGCAGTAGCGTCATGACCAATAGGGAGTCTAGTGCCATAGTTCTCTCCATAGGCATCTCAGATTCAGATGAATGTCCTGGTCATGTGGAAACTTGATCATCCCCGGCAGGAAAGAGTCCCGCAGCTCTTGTTTACTCCCAGTATTTCTTCTTTGTGTGCAGACTGATGACTGGAACTTCCTGTTAGAGGACGGAAAGTCCAAAAAGAAGCTTTCCCACTCCGAAAGTCCCAACCGTGGTTCAGTTTGGTCCGGACCGAGACAACCTCTTTTGGTCAGCCCAAATTTTGGTTCTTTGGTCCAGATCATGGCCCGGGGAGCTTTCACATCTGCAAATGTGGTTTGGATCAAACAGACCAAACAACGTGTGTGAAAGCCCCCTGATAGTAAAGGCGAGATCGCTGATGACTGAATTTTTGTCCGAAAAACTGTTTGTGTCCACTGTGAACGGGAACGTAAATGAAGGCAGATGAGAGATGAGATTTGTCATTCACTTCATCTTCACCAGCTTCAAATACTCCCAGCTCACTTCGGCTAACTGTTCTACACCTCATGAATTTGGTATCCTGTCTTTTCTTTCTCCCATTTATGTTTCTTTCATATCATCGCAGCCCTGATATGCTGAGGGTTTCATGAAAGAAATATTTAGACAGATCACAAGCTCGAGCCCTGGCTTTGAAGCCGAACGACGGCGGTGTTAACAGCAGCCACTGGAGCGCCTAATTAGGCTGCGGAGACGGCACCTCTGCAAGGACTGCGCTGACGCAACTGGGAAGGAACTCAGCCGCACAGCACCGCTGTGAAGGTAGCAGGATTTGAAATAACACATTTGTGTTTACACTTAGGATGTGACGTTGGCAAATTTGGTGGAGGCGTTGTTGATCTGTCACTGAGCAAATATGTAAGGTTTAGCAAGGGTGTGAGAACTAGCTTGGCGGTTCTTTCACGTTTGATGTATGGGCTGCTGAGTTATGATTAAAAAAAAAAAAATCTGTGGCAGAAAAGCGGCGTAGCTTTCGCCTGTAACGCCAGCTTCCTGTATGGAGCCCCACTCTGCAGGGCTTGTATGAATTAAACATGGATTAGGGCCATTATAAATGACAGGGTCAGAACAGCCAAATAGGGTTGCTGGAAAAACAATGCGACCAACAGAATCTATCATCTCTGCCAGCGCAGTGAAACTTTGTCAAGTAAGGCCAAGTCAGCAACTATAAGACTTCAGTTCCACTGAATTCTCCCAACACTGAGGCAACGGAGCCTCGTGCGAATGAATTTGACGCTCATGGCTGGAGATGAGTGCAGTGCTGCTGGTTGTGTGCTGCGGTATTGCTGTTGGTTTGGTATGAATGATAATCTGATAGCGCTCTGCTTTCTCTCTTGCGCTTACTCTCTAATTGGCACCTACATGAAGAGTAGAGACTGCAGATCTGCGTCCATGACAGGACGGAGATATATGTCCTGATTTTCACATTTAAATATTGTTTGACATTTTACACAGCTGTGTGACTGCACCTCATATTATTTATTTTGAACACTATTGGTGTCTTATCAGAAGCGTCAGTGTACACTCCTCTTCAAATGTTCATTCACACATTCAGATATGTTCAGCATTAACCAGCAAAACTTAATTTGAGAAAAAAAAATAGCACAAACATAGTTTTGTATAAAAGATGCGTGGAGACGTAGAGACTAAAGGAGAAAAGCTTACAATTCATCAGTATGTTATAAGACCACACCTGTCGGTTGTTGCCTTTCCTTTCCTCTGCTGCTGATTTGAACCAACATCCTTTCAGCTTCAGTCTCTCACATTTGCTACAAAGTGATGTATTATTTACTATTTGTTGTCTGGATCAGAAAGAGTCACTTTTTGTGGGTATGCAGCTAAACAAACAGATCAATTCTATCTTTTTTTCTTACTGACATGATTAAATGTAACTTAAGCATTTGGCTAAGTATTTTGAAAACATTTGTGCTCTGGTTAATATATGTAAAGTGTGTGTGTGTCTCTGTGTGTGTGTGTATACATATAAATCAGGTAGGTTTGTGTTCATCAGGGTTCAGATATGTGTCTTGTGTTCACACTGTAGTTGAACACAAGTGAACACACCGTCTGTGTCTGGAGAGGAGATTCTCAGTTGCCACCATAATACTTGTATTTCTTCAGATAGGTCAAAGGTCAATGTATGGCTCTGCCAGCCAGCGTTCCACACTAAGCTGCTCAGGAAAGTTTCTGTTGAAGAATTACCTTATTTGACATAATATTCACAAAGATCTAATGTGTAAGATGATCTTTTGCAGCTGCTTTCTTTAATATTCTCCTCTTTCAAAGTGGGATTTTCCCCAGCAATCAACCCAGTCGCTCACAAAATGCTCTAAAACCATCTAATTGTACATTGCTAACCAGATAGATTCCTTTGTTGATTACTGTAGAGACTCACGGGCCAGCTGGAACGTTTCCTCTGTAGATTTGGCCTCAAAGGGAGAAGAGCAGGCCGAATAAACAATGGTGGGCTGGCGAGATGGCCGGGTGGCCTTACCCCAGACGGACGGGTCAGGAGTTGGCCCCTCCTCCCTGTAAATAATCATAGTGATAATAGTTTGATTTACATGTCAGCAAACACAGTCATTCACGTCTTTGTATCTGGGTCATGGCATCAATGAAGTGACCGCATCCATGAATGATGAATGATCCTTGTCTGAACGTGAAAAATGATATATCTACATGCTACAAAAATCACTGTTCCCCCGCTCGTGTCATAATGTTGTGTGTGTGTGTGTGTGTGTCTGTCTGTCTGTCTGTCTGTCTGTCTGACTGTGGGTGTCCTACACTGTTAGTTTGACTGCATCTCCCACATTCTTCCTTGTCAGAAAGACTATCGTCTAGTGTGGTCTGAAAGGTAAATAGGACCCAGGGGGGTCTCTGGGAGTTCCAGCCTGCGTTCACTCCTCAGTGTCAGAGTCAAGTGTTGGCTAATGGAGCCTGTCAAAATCCCTGTAGCCTTAAACCACCTGCCTTCAGAGGCCTCGTTTGTGGACATCAACTCACTATAGTTACACACGAGCCCCACAGCCTCACTCAATACTGTGCTGTCACACTTGATTTATACACTAAGTGGAGAGGAATAAACGCTGCAATTAATCTTAATTAAGCCGCAGTAATCCTGACTGAACAGCATTAATCGTGACCCCGTGACCTCCAAATTGAAAATGTCTCTGTTTACTCAGTCAATATGGTCACAGACATGGCTGGATTTAGGTTTGATGTGGTAGTTTGGGAATATCCAGCTGTTGTTGCTACAGTGGTGTGTGGTTTTCAGAGAATTAACACGTTAATAAGTAGTTCATGAAGAGGAAAAAAATGTAGAGATGTCACTTTGGGATTATCAGCAATCTGTACATGTAAAGTACATGAAAAGACTTTCTTACTTTTATAACTTTGTAGAAATTTCAAATTTGTTGTTACAAGTTATCATATATGGATTATTGACAGTTTAGGACATTTGACATTTTTTCAAAATATTCATTAACATTTGTGTATGTGTGTGTGTGTGTGTGTATGGAATACAGAATTTGTGTTTGTGAATCCATATCAGTAATCAAGAAATCAATCTCAATAGAAATAATAAATAATAAATGACCTGTCCACTTCAGGTCATTTATTATGACCTAAATCGGGGGGGGGTCGGGGGGCACACACACTTGTTTATATTTTCAAGTCGTCACTCGGTCCAGCAGTTGTTCATTCATTTTTCCACCCCCAGTGTTCAGTGAACTAGTAGCATAGAAGAAGCATATTAAATGTGAATTCTCTGCTCCTGGTGTCACTTCAGCTCCGTTCATCCATGCAGAAGACACCCTGACAGTCAGAGGACTGACTCTCACAGCAGATAGCGAGGCTGCAGAGGCACAAATGTAGTATGTGTCCTTGATTTGTAGAAATACTTGGGAGACGTTTACATTTTCTTACATTCATACTGTTTCAGATCCAGTTAACATGGAATAAACAGACATTAAAAGCTAGCAACATGTGGTGTCTGTGTAGCACTCAGAAGTCCGTACGGAGTGAATTTGAGTTACGGAGGAGGTTATGTGTTTTTCATTTTGTAAGGCTTTTACAGATCCATGAGATCAGCATGTTGGTAATAAAGACTTCTCTGTTTGTGTGGCCTCTTGACGCTACTGGAGCGAGTTAAGTATGGACCACAGCTCCAACACCAGATATGAGATGGTAATTTTCTGACAGATAAATAAATTCCTGTGGTTATGACATCTCCCCGTCAGAGAGCACCAACCAACCTTATCGCAGACATGCAGTGGTGAGGGTTCTAATTCTCTCCAGTATCAAACATATGAGGGGAGCAAATCTCCGAGGAGCAGCAGTTGTGTTTAATTTGGTCTGAATTCAAAGATGGGGTCTGCCCTCTTTCAGCATCAGTCCATTGAACTATTTAATCTAGATGATAGTGGTTGAGCTTGACCGCAGGCAAGAGCATCAATCAGTCTGGCAATAGAAGACAGGGCAAGATGTATAGATGGATGGATGGATGGTTGGTTGGTTTGTTAAGAAACAACAACCTGTGTTTACACCTTACGCTCCACCTAACTCATGGTGATGTAAATTGTTTCCACTTTCATCAAAACATAGTAGGATAGTCGGTAGGAACACTGAAACAACCCATGGTTCACATACAGCTACACCATCACAACAACCCTGTTCTCTGTGTACAAGTCACTTCAATTGTCACAAAGACCTAAGTGCTAAGAGATAAAACAGTAACAAATATTATACAGGCAACTGATACCTCACACCATTTTGGATTCTGTAGTCTGGGTCTTCTGAGTTGGACCGATGATCAAATCAGATTTCTCTTTCTGCAGCAGGAGTATTTATTAATTTTATCTTTTGTTTCTTTTCTTTTTTGTTCACAAACAAAGCTATTGCCAGCATTTGTATGTTATTGAAAAATACAATTTTTACAATTATATTATTATCTAGTATTTAGAATAGTTTTCTTCATCTACATATTTCTAGAT
Organism: Aeoliscus strigatus; assembly: GCA_901007665.1. Lineage (NCBI taxonomy): Eukaryota > Metazoa > Chordata > Actinopteri > Syngnathiformes > Centriscidae > Aeoliscus > Aeoliscus strigatus. The sequence goes on from CAAKHB010007045.1 coordinate 28,359, forward strand.
AAGTATATTATTATCTAGTATTTAAAATAATTTTCCTCTTCTACATTTTTCAGATAATTATATTATTATTATTAATTTTTTTCATCTAAATTAATGACGAATGTCAGGTCAGCAGTAATCACCAACTGTGTTCGGTGTTTTGGAAGGTAGAAAGAGCTGGAACAAGGTTAAATGACCAATGACAAAACAAAAACAAAACATTAAATATGCATGAAACTGGACATTTTTTCTTCATTCTTTCTGCTTAATTCAGTCCACTTAGATCTGCAGATTGACTTTATGTCTTCTGCGTGTAAAATGTTCTTTTAATTTAATGCGAACGCACCAGGATCCAGATAAATGAGAAGCATACAGTCATTAAGCACAATTAACTGCTGACAGTGCACTAAAACTTTTCATTTTCAAACTTTCTTGTTCGGAAAAATGAGATGGAAAATTGGGCAGAACACAGAACATATCATTAAAAGAAGACTTTCCATGGGGAAATTCAAGTGGCAAAATACAGTGGCTTCTCTCAGTCGTGTTCCTTCTTTTACGTAATCAGCCTCCATTCAATAAACACCGTTAACTCTATGACTATGTTTACATGACTGCAACATTCTGAATCGAACCCAACAACGAATAGGACACTGCTATGTAAACAGCAACTTTACCTCAGTCAGAGTCAACAGTAATCATACTAATCATAATAAGTCCTGTGGCGTCATCCACCTGAGATTACTGGCACGTACAGAAAACTATTGGCTTCACATGCAAATGTTTCTGTCACTGATTGGAGATTTTGCTGTTGACGTGAGATGTGCTCTGATGTGGTCTGACATTTGCATGCGCTGATGCATTTAACCTGAATAACTGTCACATGCATCATGCATCTGCTACAGCCACATCACATTAACTCGCTGGACAAAAACAGTACTGATGCATCCATTTAGCTCTGTATGAACAACTCTGGCTACCTGTATTGTAACTATTGTGACTATTTTATCCATCAAGTATTCTGACGGCTTGGACTTGATATAATGGGTGATGGTTGTTACATGTACTCACTTTTCATCAAGATTCATTTTGCACCCACCACTTTTTTTATTTTTTAAATGACAATGTAAAACTATGACGATGATAGTGGAGTCGGTGCAGTCATGGTCCTGTAGGTTTTTCTGTCAAAGAACAGAGACAAAGCAGGACACGATTGCATTTTGCATATTTAAGGTTTTTAGAAAAACAAAAATAAAATTGCTTGAAGGACGATGGACTTTGGCTGATATCACAATTTGGCAAAATAGGACTTAGGCAATTATGCTATGCGGCTAGCGATCTTAGAACAACATCAATGCATCATCAACGGCAAACAGCCATTATGTATCTGGTGGACCCACATTGTTTGCATACATATTTTCATAAGATTACTCGATAGAAATAAAATTACTAATTCAGTGAACTGCTACTTGAAATGATCCCCAACTAATTCCTTCTACGTTGTGTGTATGAGCTTGTGGGTCCTATGTTGCTTCGTCTTCTTCGTCTATTTCTTCTTCCGTGTATGTGGCAGTTGGCATCCAACCTGTCCTCTGAGCAGTGAGCAACACGGTTCACTGATTAAACAGTAGTCAAACAACGCCACGATTAATTAATGCATCATTTTGATTTTTTATGATCAGAGTTCCTTGAGGAATTGATCCAGCTCCAGCACACTTTACCTTAAATTTGCTTCTCTTGGTTTGTGAAAAAGGCAGAGTGATATTTATACGGGTCTTGAGTGTGCACATACACAGTGTAGCATGTGTATATTCATGTCAGTGTGTGGAATCACATGATGTCAATGCACACAACAAAGCAAGAGGGTTTCTCCTCCTCCTGCAATGGAAACTCCATATAGCTTCTTCACCAGTCATCACGGATCAGCAAAATATCCAGCCAAGGAAACTTGAAAATACAGAATATGTTCTTCCCAGATGCCGTGCTGGCTGCAGTGGCCAAACATGGTGTGCATGTGCCATCAGCTGCGTATTGTGACAGATATAAAACACTCTCACACACACGCAAGTGCGGCTGTGGGTTCAATTTGTCATGCACACTCTGCCATAGTTATTTGCTCACACATCCATGCACAGAACAGACTTTATCGGAGGATTCCTGAGTGCTTAGCTCGTCTGTAGGCTTATCTGCCTGCCAAAGTTGGAGTGCATGTGTAGAGGAAGCAGCACTTTCCTCATACACCAGAGTAATAACAAGCCCTGCCGGATTTTGTTGCCCAGCACGATTAGATCAGAGCCAGGGACCGATGGTTCAGTCTGTCTGAGAGCTCCAAGTCTTTGGCTTTTACCACTTGGACTACACGCAGGCCTTCTCCTCAGGGAACAGTACAGTTAAGGCCAAGCAGAGTGGAGCGCTGCAGGGAAAGTCCAAGCCCAACACATATCGGTCTAAAGCACCAGGAAGTACAGACAGGAAATGACCTGGGCCTTTGGAAGTCATTAAACCCTTAATCTGATACCACAGGGACGCACTTCTTCAGCTCCCATCGCTATCACATTTTTCAGCTTTTCCTGAGCAGACAGCATCTGATTTCTGATGACGGCTTACTTAAATAGCTAAACCTACTGATGATTCTTCTTGATAAAGTAAAAAATGCTGATGTCACTGACATTCACCGAGCATACAAATCATTATCAGCTCCAACATTCTGAGCATTTCTCCTCCATTTTAATCTCTTTGTGTTTGTTTGATGATATTTGCATCCGGCTAAGTATCCGACACATCCCCCACAAACATAAAACCGGTGGGCTGGTGAGAGGAACGGTGCGGTGCACACGTCCAGCAAAAAGAGGGTGTTTAAATTTTTAAACATATGCCATTTTAGCACTTAAATTATTGAAAGCTCCCAGCGAGCCGTGAATAACCTGAGCATAATGCAGACCCACAGACGTGTTTCAGCAGCGTACTGTATATTCTGCAGATCTTACTGTTCGGTTTGTTGCGTCAGAGGGCCCAAGTCAGCAGAATGTTTAGTCGACATAAAAACAGAGGATGACCTCAACTTAAAGCTCACGGATTTATTCCTCCTCCTCCTCCTACTGAACACACTGATGAGAAAACATGTCAGCACATAGGATGGAGAAGCTACTGATGTCCTTTGTTTCACCTCCAGCTCACAGAGTTGTTACCGATCATGTTCTACTTAGAGTTCGGTGCCAAATCGGGGGGGGGGGGGGGA